>PYXC01002777.1:222500-232500 GCA_015244755.2 Tenualosa ilisha | reverse complement strand
GGTCACTAAAGACACACACTAAAGGTTCACTAAAATATTTATTGTCAAATTCATTGTAAAAACATCATATAACCTCACATCCATTAGGCTATTTATTGGTTTAAAGAGGCTATCAGCTAGTCCTTCAGGGTTATTTTCTTTCTACTCTGTCAGCATTTCCAGATCAAGCTTACCCTTGGAAATAATCTGTGATTCTTTGTTCGTATCCTCTCTTTTTTTCTTTAAAGAATGAAGTCATGAAGACAATAACATTAGCCTACCAGCCTTTTTTTTATTTAGGAAACCAGTATTCATGAACATTTCTTTCTGACGTTCGTTGTTGACCAGTAATTGGGCAGAAAGCTAGAGCTGTCTAGCCTTGTTGTTTCTTTTTAACATAAACATTTATGCATTTAGTAGACGCTTTTATCCAAAGCCACTTACATTTGACAACTATCAGTTGTTCAGGGTCAGTCTTCCCTACAACAGCTTAGGGTTAAGTGCCTTGCTCAAGGGCACAACAGTAAGTTATGCTCGTTGCAGTGTTTACACTTTACACAGAGTTTTGACATTTACTTCACCTTCAACCTTTAACCCCTCTTCAAAATCCACTTGCTTTGGCTAGCTGCAAAAATGCCATCTGCATGCATGTAGCACCGGCATCAACTCTGACCAGAGATCTAGCACTGAAAACACAATGTCAGGAAGTGACCAGCTGAAGATAGACAGATAGCCGCGTCTTTGTGAAGGATGAGTTTTGGTTTGATGTGCAAGGACAACTCCTCCTCCTCACTCTCGATGAAGAGAGAGGAGGACAGCCAGGTTGAAATTAAACCGGACACCATTTTCTAATCATGTACACTTATAGGCCCTCTAATCAGTTACAGTGATGAGGTC
This sequence comes from Tenualosa ilisha, assembly GCA_015244755.2. Classification (NCBI taxonomy): domain Eukaryota; kingdom Metazoa; phylum Chordata; class Actinopteri; order Clupeiformes; family Clupeidae; genus Tenualosa; species Tenualosa ilisha. The sequence goes on along the minus strand of PYXC01002777.1, from coordinate 231,624 downwards.
ATGGGCCTTTTAATCATTTACATTTTTACAATTATGTATTTAGCATATGCTTTTATCCAAAACAATTTGCATTTGCCATTTCTTCAGGGCTAGTCTTCCTTAGTGCAACTTAGGGTTAAATGCCTGGAGTCAACTCCAGTTCCTGCACAACCAATACAATCTCAATGCATTATTGGCTGTCTTGAAGACTTCATGGCAGTGATTTCACTTCACACTTTTATACATTCCCAAAAGCTTTTATAACACGCTGGAATGGAAATCCCCACACATGTTAATTGCCCGCCCCAAAAGTCTTTGTATTGTAGCCTTGAGGGGAATTAATGTTGCCCTATAACATGATTCAGTGGATGGCTATTGTGTAGGCTCGTGCAGTGTGTAAATATGTGTATGAATGCAAGTACTGTGGGTAATGTGTCTCATGTCTCATTAATATGGCAATCTAACAGGGTGGTTAATCAGGGGGTGGCTTGGAGCTCACGCTGTCGGCTGTTAGACATATGCCTTTGGCTCACACACAAACACACACACAGTGTCAGCTCTTAGGCTTTGTGGGCTGGCCTTTGGGTCAGACACACACACACACTACTCTTTCACACCCCCACACACATACTTTCTCTCATACAGTTGTTGATGTTGAGAGAGAGAGAGAGAGAGAGAGAGAGAGAGAGAGAGAGAGAGAGAGAGAGAGAGAGAGAGAGAGAGAGAGAGAGAGAGAGAGAGAGAGAGAGAGAGAGAGAGAGAGAGAGAGAGAGAGAGAGGAGAGAGAGAGAGAGAGAGAGAGAGAGAGAGAGAGAGAGTAATGGTTAAGGAACCTGGCTGGAGTGCAAATAGCCTAAAAAGTTGTGGGTTCGAATCCCAGCTGCCATCGTTGTGCTCTAGGGGACACTGGTCCTGAACAATTGATAGCTGACAAAATGTAAGTCGCTTTGGATAAAAGCGTCTGCTAAATGCATAAATGTAAATAGAGAGAGTGAGAGAAAGAAAGAGAGTGTGCAACTGGGCCCAGTTTTTGCCTGTGCACCATGTGAGCCAGTCAAACACTTGAGCACTATGAACATCAGATGAGGTCTGCACTCTCCTCCCCCCACAGAACCACCTGGCTTAACCTCAGCTATCACTCCAGCTCTCTCCCTTTCAACAGACAACCTAACAGAGAGTTTAGGGAGCATCTCAGCTACTCTGCTCAATGGGAGGGGGACATGATGTGGGACATGCTTGCCATAGGACAGTATGGAGAAGACTAGGACTGGCTGTACAGTAATAGGAGGGGGTGAGGCAAAATGTGTATGTGCTAAGCTAATGATGGTAATTATGAAAGAATGATCTGTGAGTGTTTAGTCCAAAGCTTTGGATTGGGCTGTGCTAAGCATTATGCGACTGATGAGATGACAGACAGACAGACACACGCTCGCTTGACCAAACAGCTCTGTCAGTGTCCGCCTCCCCACTTTTTCTACTCTTCTCTATTCTCTAGGCTCAGTATCACATACACAGACACACCACACATGCACACATGCACACAGGGTCACTGACATTCTGGGGCTGTAATCATAACATTCTAGAAGACTTTGGAAAGCTAGAGTATTTGGGACCAAAAGTCAGTGTCGTGACTGTCGTTCAGTCCCCTCTCTCTCACACACATGCACATACACACACACACACCAGCCAGCCAGCCACACACACACATGCACACACTCTCTCTCACACACATACACACACACACACACAGACACACAAACACAAGGACACACACACACACCAGCCAGCCAGCCTCATACACACATACACACACATACACAGACACACAAACACAAGGACACACACACACACACCAGCCAGCCAGCCACACACACACATACACACACACACACACACACACACACACCCAGAAACACAAACACAAGGACACACACACAAACACCAGCCAGCCAGCCTCATACACACATACACACACGTACACAGACACGCACACACACACAGACACACAAACACAAGGACACACACACACACCAGCCAGCCAGCCTCATACACACACACTCAGCCTTGTTGTTGCCCCAATATGAGAAGCCTGCTTAATGGCATCAGCAGCCCCGTACGGCACGGCACGGCACGGCACAGGCACAGCACAGCCCCCATTTCCCTATTTCTCCTCAAAGCTGACATTTAGCACTTTTGCTCCTTTTAGCCCTGAGAAGCGCGTGATGCGCAGTGCAACACACTGCAACACACTGCAACGCAGCACTTCACAGCCAGCCAGCCAGCCAGTGTGCGGCAGCCTTTATCAAAGCGCCTTGCGTTCTGACACAGTGACATTTCGCCACAGTGGCCTGGGCCGGGGGGCTACTGGGGGACTGTAAGAGCTTCCTCAGCAGAGACGCACAGCACAGAGTGATGCTCATTAACCAGCCCTTGCAGGAAATAAACACACACACACACACACTCACACTCACACTGACACACTCTCTCTCTCTCTTACACACACACACACACACACAGTTGAGTTTTGCTGTTGTCTGTTGCCTCTAAATATCAGCAATGGAGATGATTAAGTTCAAGTCAGTTCCCCTCTGGTTGTGCGTGCGTGTGTGTGTGTGTGTGTGTGTGTGTGTGTGTGTGTGTTTCTGGGATATGCTATTGCATACTTCCCCTACTTGTGAAGATGTCTCCTCTGCTGTCGTTGTCCTCCTCTCTGACTTATCTCCTGTCTGCTTCTCTCCTGAGTTCCACCCTCTTCTTTGCCTCCTCTTCTCTTTTTCTTCTCCTCTCTTTATCTTTCTTTCCTCTGTCTTTTTCCCTCTTTCTTTCTCTCCCACTTTACTCCCTTTCATCTCCTGCCACCTTTCCACTCCTCCCCCTTTTCATTCCTCGCTCCCTGCCTTCTTTCTCTCTCTCTGTCTGTCTTTCCTCATCTACGTTTACTCATTTCCCTTCCTGTCCTCTTTCTCTCTCTCTCCCTCCATCTCTATCCTTTCAGACCCCTCCTCCTCTAGCAACAATAAATATTGCATTTATAATGCAAAAATTATATTTAATTGATAATAAAGGCATCTATTAACTAATAATAAAGTAAAATAAAATGATAAAGCTGTCTATAATCTGTAATAAAGGTGTCTATAAGCAGCTATTATAAAGTTGTCTAGTAGCCATAATAAAGGCATTTATTAATAGGTAATAAAGCATCAATTAACAGCTTAAAAAAGGCACCCAGTGTGGCCAGCTGCTCTTTAGTCCTCTAACTCCCTCTGTTCTCCTCCCTCCTCCTCATGTGTCTTCTGCTCTCAGATAGACCAGCGTCACTCTATTGCCTCTTTACTGGGGTCTTTTCTGGCCCATCAACTGAGCAGACCACCCATAAATACATACTCAATATAAGGTGTATTACAGAAAGCAGTAAGAAGAATACAAAACTGTATACATAAACTCTATCTCTCGCTCTCTCTCTCACACACACACACACACATGCACTTATTCACAGACACACACGTCTTCTCTTCTTTTAAGTTTGCTCATTTCCCCCTTAATCCCCCTCTCTCTCCCTCTCCTTCCCCTCTCCTCCCTCTCTCTCCCCCTCTCCTCATCTCTCCCTGTCTGGTGTGGCGCTCCTCTCTCTCCTGGCTGTCAGGAGTGGTGAGCAGCGGAGCTGAGGGTGAGCCGTAAAGCAGGCTTTAGAGGCTTTGAGATGCCACTGGAGACACAGATGAGGGCCGGCTCAGTGTCCATCAGCTCTGGTCAGCACTTCTGGACCCGCCAAAGCCCACTTATCCGCTCATTCTGCTCCCCCTCACACCGCTGCCGCCGCTGCTGTCATGAACATGACGCCACGCCACCACTCAGAAACATCTCAGATCACTTTGCTTTGAGGAAAACATGCTGGGAGGCCATGGATCTCTCTCTTTCTCTCTCTCTCTCTCTCTCTCTCTCTCTCTCTCTCTGTGTGTGTTTATTTTTGTCCAGGTGTGTGTGAGTGTTTCTGCAGGTGTGTATGTGTGTGTGTGTGTGTTTCCTGAAACAAACACAATGCAATTGCTTCACAATGTAATATCTTATAGGTTACATATTCACTGTTGTGTGTGTGTGTGTGTGTGTGTGTGTGTGTGTGTGTGTGTGTGTGTGTGAGAGAGAGAGAAAGAGAGAGAGAGAGGTTGTGTGTGTGCAGCTGTGCATATTTTGTATTATGTGAGCTTTTTTCCAGGAAAAAATCCTACATGATGAAATGGCTCAGAGCAGTAAAAGCTCTCCACCCTGGTGTTGCTATGGGCTCCCAGATCTTGAGCTAAAGCCCACTGTGTCGCTGTCCCTGGTACTGAAACATGCCACCACTTTCCAGCCACTGAACAATGGAGTACAGCTGCTGGCTGTAAGACAGAAGACCAGGTCTAGGTCTAGTGCAAGGGTCCAGATCTAGGTCTAGTGCTAGGGTCCAGGCCTAGGTCAGTGCAAGGGTCCAGGCCTAGGTCAGTGCTAGGGTCCTGGTCTAGGTCTTGTGCTAGGGTCCAGGTCTAGGTCTAGTACTAAGGTCCAGGTCTAGGTCTAGTGCTAGGGTCCAGGTCTAGGTCTAGTGCAAGGGTTCAGGTCTACGTCTAGTGCTAAGGTCCAGGTCTAGGTCTAGTGCAAGGGTCCAGGTCTACCTAACCCAACATGCAACCCAGCTCCTGGTACAGATCCTGGTTATCTCTCACCTTGACTATTACAATGCCCTCCTATCAGGTCTTCCAGCCTGTGCTGTGAGCTACAGATGATCCAGAATGCAGCTGCACATCTGGTTTTTAACCAGCCAAAAACAGCGCATGTCTCACCTCTGTTCATTGAACTCCACTGGCTACTCTTAGCCGCATCAAATTCAAAGCACTGATGTTGGCCTACAGGGTGATTGCTGGTTCTGCTCCCAACTATCTGAATACCCTCTTAAAGCCCTATGTCACCCGCCAGCCACTTCACTCGTCCAAGGCACATTATCTAGCAAGGCCAACACCTCAGGCAGGTCAATCCAGACTCTTCTCATGTGTTGTTCCATGCTGGTGGAATGACCTTTCAAGGGCTGCCAGATCTACAGAAACCCTCTCCACCCTTGAACCTTTGAGGACCCAGCTCTCCAGCTCTTTCAAGAATTTCTCCTGGCTTGAATTTCTGAATGCCAGGAATACACTTAATCTCCTACTCTTAATCTGTCTCCATACTGCACTTTTATTACACTATTGCACTTTCAACTGCAAATTTCATGTCAGCAATATGCACTCTTTGAAGACTCAATATGCACTCTTTGAAGACTCAATATGCACTCTTTGAAGACTCAGTATGCACTCTTTGAGTGTCATCCTCTTTTGGATAAAAGCATCTGCTAAATGCATGAATGTAAATGTAAATGTGATGTAAAATAAGAAACCATTTTAGCACACAAGGGACACAGCTCCGCGTGTGTAACCATGGTAACATTTTTTTTTACACAAAGTTTGGTGCTGAAACCAGTGGAAATGTGTGCTGGTGCTGCAAAGGTGCTGGACAAGAACCAGTGCAAGTCAAGCACCGGCACAGGCTCCTGCACGGCCTCGGTGGAAAAGAGGTATCAGAGTCATTCTGTACTTTTCACACATCAGCGGCACCAGAATGATAGTTTGTCCCAGCCTGAAATAGTGGATTATGTTTATGTTGTTGGTGCGCACGTGTGTGTGTGTGTGTGTATACATGTGATTGCATCACAATGTGATGTGGTTGTATCTCAGGGGCTGTTATCATGCCTTATAGGTGTGAAAGTGTGATTTTGTCTAGGGAAGGTTGCCTATGTCGCTGTGATCTTCTTTTCTGAAGCCAACAGTTTGTGTCAAAGGTACAATGAGGTCAATGCCTTTACTGTAACACAGTGAAAGGAACAATAAGGTCAATGCCTTTATGGTAACACAGTGTAAGTTTGCCCGTAATAATTATGTTGTTTTTTCTATCACATAACCAGTCTAGTGATTAAATCTCAAAACTATATTGCCTTCTTTAGAATTTCTACATTTCTTTGTTGCTATTTCAGTTCCAGCTCATCAGTTTTGTTTACATGTTTATGTTCATATCTTGCCATAATAAAACCAGGGCTGTAATTTGAATGTCATATGTATAATGCCATCCACCCACACAAACACAAAGCACTGCTGCCATTCAAAATCACCCTGCACCCAGGGTCCAAGCACCCACTGTGTAAATATCTGTGTGTCTACATACAAAATGCAGGTGCGTGTCATATAGTACTCTACCATTTCTATTCATTTTGCATTTCATATTCAAGCACGGAGATAGAGGAGTAAATGTGCACCAGTCATTTCAGTGTCATGTCTGTCAGCTTGCAATTGAAATGCAAAATAAGTCCACGAGACCAATGGAAATGCTGGTTGTAGCTTGGTGTGCTTAAAGTGCAGGCGAAATGAACTACAGCAATCCAGCGCTTGCCCTCAACATAATTTCAATCTCATTAGCACTTCTGATCCTGACCTCTGTGACCCCTCTTCTTCATTATCAGTGCACCTCGCTCGCTCGACTTTACGGCCGCATCAGACAACCAGCTGTCCGCTGGGTGCTCTGCGTTGGACTTGAGGGAGATTGCATTTGGACAGCTGAATAGACAATGAGGTAAATGGGGTCGTGGGTTAACACTCTGCAGTTGTCCTCAGGTCAAGATGAGAAAAAGAAAGAAAGGCAAAACCTAGGCAAGCCCAATCATCTTTCCACTTTTGATGTTCACCCTATTTAGACACAGACACACAAACACACACACACACCTTTTCCTTTGTTGTACAAAATGAAATGTTAAGTATATTAACCGGTCACTAGGACATTTTTTTACCTTTTTTATGTAGAAAGAAGCAGAGAAAACCAACAAGAGTTTCGATCACTTATGACTCTCTTAATGCATGTCACTTTGTTACCAAGCAACAAGACACTTGACCTCTATTAATGCAAGACTACTCAAATGTCTGGTCCAGCTAATTGTCCACTCCCATTATGGTCGTAGTCATAAACCTGCTCACTGTATTTATTCCCTTGGAACATCATAACAACACAAGCCTCTCAGTTAGTCCCTGTCATGAATCATTGCTAACAAGATGGCAGCAAAGCAATTAGAACCTTTATTACACAGGAACAGGAGACAGATTTAACAGCCCAGGAGACACGGCCAGAGCGTACAATGCTACAGAATATTTCAATACTTTCCAGTCAGTCTGGTTAAGGTCAAATTAAGTTGGGTTAGGTGCAGGGTATATTGCCACATGTCTATACATCCTAAAGGTTATTAGGTTAGGATTAGGATTAGGAGGTGTGTTTTTATTGTTTCCATGGATGTCTGCAGTGTGCCCATGATGTCAGGGTAAGGAGCTAAAATATTTCCTTAGGGATAGAGTTAGATTGTATCTCTCCATAACGTTAGGATTGTACCGCTGTAGGATTGTGGTGAGGGTGTTATCCCATAGGGTTAGGGTTCGAGTGTCTCCGTATCTCTGTAATGTTAGGATTGCATAATGAGAACAGCAAAATGTGTGTGTTACTGACAATATTACAAGTTAGTGGCAAAGTCACAAGTCATAATGGCAGTGGGTATGATTAGAACAGCAAAGATGACCAGTTTATCTGTGTTGAGCCCGCAATGGTAGTGTTGTTTGATTGTTGTAGTGTAATATATATAAGTACATTCCTATATAGCCATACTGTCAACTTCTCTTTTGCTTGGGTTCACTTCAGTAGCTTCAGATGTCGATAATAATTACTACTAACAATTACTACATGTTCCAGTAGGAGGTGTATTCTGTGAGGGAATGTCTCACACTCCCAAAAAGTGCTTTCTCCCTGTCCTTAATGTAGTCATTGCTCCCAGCCTACTTTTATCTGGCCCATAATGACTCAGAGCCTCAGATCCCTTTTGAAGCTGGTGCAGCGTTTGAAACCATGTTTCTCCTCAAAGGAAACATAACTGGAGATGACAGCCTGCTATTGCAGTGTCTCTCCTGTCAGGCATGGCAACCAGGGGGCCTAAGTGCACCTCTTGTCTCCTATGTCATGTGCCAAGGTGCGCCAGTGGAGCCGAGAGCTTTTACCCACAGCCACAGATGGAGGCGCCAGTGCACAGAGCCTCGTTGTCACCACGTTCGCTTCTCATTTGGAGAGACGCTTGATGGCTTTTACGATCTATTAGGGGAGATCAGCTGTGACGGCGGTTATTAGAGGGGACATCCCCCCGCCAACGCGCTGCGCTGTAACGAGTCAAGCAGCAGCACTTTCCATGCTGTCTGTCTGTGCCTTCACAACCCATTTGGCTCATCAAGCGTACATGATGGCATGACTTCGAGGGAAATAACTAGCAGCTGCAGAGATATAGCCTTCCAGGCGCTAACAGATTACGAAATTCGGCATTAATGAACTGTAGGAATCTATGGCTTAAATAAACTACATCAAATCATTTCTCTAAATTACTCATTGCCATTATTACCAACATGGTGCAGCTGTCTAATATGCTGTTTTGACATTACCAAAAGCAAAAGTTACTACCCAATATTTACATTACTCTCAGCTGGGTTGCATGTAAATGAAGCCTGATCAAGTCTCTTTCCAGTAAGTTAAGTCCCCACTCCAAAGTACTGGATGGATAGTGTTCAATTCTGTGAGAGATTTCACAGCTCCTTTTACTATTAGACTCTTTTTGTATTGTTTTATATGCTCTACAGGTACAGCATAGCAAGGAGAAAAGGTTAAATAGCAAATAGCCCTAAAGATGAAAGAACCAGGTGGTGAAAAGCACATCCTCAGCATCTACAGCAGTCAGAGCCTTAGCAGAATTAGTGTTGAACATTCACATCTTGAGAAGGACCCCTTCCATTGGCTCTCTGTTAGCAAGAGAGAGCGTCTCTTTGTGTAGCTGTGGCTGCCTTAGAATCCACACAGGAAGCCTTTGCTCAAATAAAGCATAATCACTATGCACTACAACAATAGCGTTTGATATGGGATGGCTGCTCAAACAAGCCAGTGCCACTCTGGAGTCATAGAGATGAAAGCAAAAATGTGGTAGGACACTCTTTCAACATCCCTCCCAGGCAAACACACACACACACACACACACACACACACTCACACACGTTGGCGGAAAAGTGTAGCT
>PYXC01002777.1:210000-215000 GCA_015244755.2 Tenualosa ilisha | reverse complement strand
ACACTCCATCTCTCTCTCTCTCTCTCTTACACACACACACTACATCTCTCTCTCACTCTCCCACACACTCCATCTCTCTTTCTCTCTCTCTCTCTCTCTCTTACACACACACACACACTCCATCTCTCTCTCTCTCTCTCTCTTACACACACACACTACATCTCTCTCTCACTCTCCCACACACTCCATCTCTCTTTCTTTCTCTCTCTCTCTCTCTCTCTCTTCGTGTCTCTCAGACATCCATTGTGTATGCATATGGAGCTATTTCTGTAAACCAGTCTCTATTTCTCTCTCTATCACTCTCTCTCTCTCTCTCTCTCACACACACACACACACACACACACCACACACACACACACACACACCACACACACACACACACACACACACACACACACACACACACACACCATATCTCTCTCCACTCATTCTGGCTTTTAATAATGTGTTTTCTTCTCTGCTTCTCTGTGTGCACCTATGGGTGGGAGAATAAGTGCAGCTATTCTTTATTTTAATGCCTTGCTCAGTATGAGGGGAATTTTCACTGTGTGAAGGCAGAATGGGCATTCGATCTTTGAATCTGTGGCACATAGAAAAGAATGGGTTCATCAAACACACCACACACACACACACACATACAAACACAGACAAACACACACAGACAGTCACACATACTCACACTCACACAGATTTTGAGCTGAGGGTGCTATTAGCCATGTGGGACAGAGAGGATTCTGGGGTGGGACAAGGATGGAGCCTCTCCCATCTTTGCCTTACACTGTACTGTGTGTGTTTGTGCTCACACACACTTACTCTCTCTCTCTCTCTCTCTCTCTCTCTCTCTCTCTCTCTCACACACACACACACACACACAATGAACATGAAGATTAAGTTCAAGTCAGTTCCCCTCTGGTTGTGTGTGTGTGTGTATGTGTGTGTGTGTGTGTGTGTGTGTGCACTGTGCTGTGAGGAGTGAGTCATCTGGTACTCAGATTTGGTGCTTTACTACTTCTTGCTGGAAAGATGGGCCTGCCTCAACGTGCTTATGTGTGTGTTGTTGTTGTTGTGTGTGTGTGTTTGTTTGTTTGTTAGTGTGTGTGTGTGTTTGTGTGTGTATGTGTGTGTGTGTGTGTGTGTGGGGGGGGGGGGGGGGGGGGGTGACTTTGCTCAGAGGAGGGAGTCCTCTGACTGCTGAGCCTGAGTGTGGCATTCAGTACAAAACAGCAGACTGACTGGAGCAGTCACATCTGGAAATGTAGCACCTGATTTAACACACCACATGCTCACACACACACACACACACACACACACATATCCTCCCTTCCTTTCTCTCGCAGTGTCCTCAAATGCCTTGTTGCTTATTTGAATGATGCTTTGGGCACTGGACCATGATTGATGTTCAAGTTTACCTAGATCTAATGTTTCTATGCCCCCTCCCCTCTCTCTGTCTTGCCCTCATCCTCCTCTCTCTCTCTCTCTCCTCTCTCTGTGCCATAGCTACTTCATCAGTGAAGAGTGTGTTAGACTGATGCTACACTATGTCACCTGTGCCTACAGTCAGTATCACTCAGGTAAGCCATCGCCTCCGTACAGTAATGCTTTCTAAGATACTCTCATCATCGGAAACGCCTATACGTGTGTGTGTCTGCGTGTGTGTGTGTGTGTGTGTGTGTGCTTGTTCATGTGTGTGCGCGTACGTGTGTGTGTGTGTGTGTGTGTGTGTGTGAGAGAGAGAGAGCGCATATGCGTGCATACGTGTGTGTGTGTGTGTCTGTGTGTGTGTGTGTGTGTGTGTGTGCTTGTTCATGTGTGTGCGCGTACATGTGTGTGTGTGTTACTTCTATCACTGCATTGCATCTATGAGATGATATTATACTCTGTACTCCGCTATATGAGGTGAGTGCACACACAGCTGTGAGAGGACAGTGCTGATCCCATCTGTGTGTGTGTGTGCGTGTGTGTGTGTGCGTGTGTGTGTATGTCCATGATACGATGAGATTTGTTGACCCAGCTGTGTGTGGTGACTCCTGTCCACTCCTGCATGGGTCAGCTGTGTGATTGGTGGTTCGTGTGGCTGAAGTGAATATGGTAATTGCTGTATGACTGAGGGGAGTAATTACATGGGTTCAGCAGGTTAAAAGCTGCTAATATGTAGGTCTGTGGCGGAGCTGTTTAGATTGTTTACGCTGTTGTGATATACAGTGTCAGAGGATGTGTCAAACGCTGCTGGCTTTTGTTTTGTGTGGCATGTTTATCTTGTTGTTTTGTTTGTTTGTTTGTTTGTTTTACAGTATTTTCTGTTTGTGTCTGTCCCTTTGCACCTGCTTCCAGTTTGCAAGTGACCTCAGCATTATTTTGTAACATACTTTTATCTGCTGCACAGGACACCTTCCCTTAGAGAATGGTGTGTGTGTGGGGGTGTGTGTGTGTGTGTGTGTGTGGTAGGGGATGGGAGCTCAAAGATGACTGCTGTGAGCTTACCTCACCTCTGCACTTGGTTACATGATGGAATAGTTGAGTGACAAAGTGTGTGTGTGTGTGTGTGTGTGTGTTTGTGTGTGTGTGTGTGTGTGTGTGGGAGAGAGAGAGCTATATGTGATACTGTGTGTTGTTGACAATGATGAAGTGAAATTGTGGGATGATTGTGTGTGTGTGTGTGTGTGTGTGTGTGTGAGTGTGTGTTATAGAAACTGAGGTGGTGTTAAAATTGCATGTGAATGTGTGTGTTTGTAGGCAGATATGAATGGCTTGTCTGTTCTCTTGATGCTCCTGATGCAGAGAGAGAGAGAGCGAGAGAGAGGGAATAGGAGATAGAGAGAGAGGGAATGGGAGAGAGAGAGAGAGAGAGAGAGAGAGGGAGTGGGAGAGAGAGAGAGAGAGAGAGAGAGGGAGTGGGAGAGAGAGAGAGAATGGGAGAATGGTATTTAATACTCAGATGTAATTTTGCAAACTATGTGATGTTCTACTGTTTTAGGCTTTGGCAAAACTGTCATGTTAAGAAAGAGAGTTTGAATTGAGATATAGAGAAAGTGTGTGTGTGTGTGTGTGTGTGAGAGAGAGAGAGAGAGAGAGGTTTTGTGTATTTGGTGCTTTTCTGTGGCCTATTCTAATTATGCTGTTGTGCTGAGTGACACTTGTCACTTTTGTTCTCGTTGTGTTGGCACCAGTTTTCCATGTGCAGATGCTGTTATGCGTTCAAGCAATAACACAGTCTGTGCCTGTGCACGGTTTGTGATTCACTAGCGATGTCTGGTCTGTGATTCACTAGCGATGTCTGGTCTGTGATTCACTAGCGATGTCTGGTCTGTGATTCACTAGCGATGTCTGGTCTGTGATTCACTAGCGATGTCTGGTCTGTGATTCACTAGCGATGTCTGGTTTCTAGTCCCAGAGCTCATTTCCACCATTGTTTGAGTTTGGTGCACTTGTACTAAAGGGTTTTTTTGTCATCAAAGAGAATGAACTAATTAAGTGTGGTGCAGAGGACACACACATGTACACAGACACACATATGGATGCAGACACCCACACACACACACACACACACACACACACATTTACATTTACATTTACATTTACATTTAGGCATTTAGCAGAAGCTTTTATCCAAAGCGACTTACAAAAGAGGATAACATTCAAGCTACAACACAATGAACTAACAAGGAGTGCATATTGCTAACATAGAATCTGCGCTGTTTTAAGTTGAAAGTGCAATAGTGTAACACAATGTAGAGAAATTAAATTATTAAGTGCATTCTCAAAGTTTACGCCAGGAGATATTCTTGGAAGAGCTTAGTCTTCACGAGTTTCTTGAAGGTGGAGAGGGTATCAGTTGATCTGGTAGCACTTGGGAGGTCATTCCACCAGCGCGGAACCAGATATGAGAAGAGTCTGGACCGACCTGCACAAGGTGTTGGCCGTGCTAGAAAACGTTCCTTAGAGGAGCGTAGTGGTCGTCGGGTGACATAGGGCTTCAGAAGAGAATTCAAGTAGATGGGAGCAGAGCCATCATTCACCCTGTAGGCCAACATAAGTGCCTTGAATTTAATGCGAGCAGCCAAGGGCAGCCAGTGAAGTTCAATGAACAGAGGTGTGACATGTGCCCTTTTTGGCTGGTTAAAGACCAGACGTGCAGCTGCATTCTGGATCATCTGTAGCGGTCTCACTGCACAGGCTGGTAGGCCTGATAGGAGGACATTGCAGTAGTCAAGACGAGAGATAACCAGGGTCTGAACCAGGAGCTGGGTTGCATGTTGGGTTAGGTACGGCCTGATCTTCCTTATGTTGAATAGGGAAAAACGGCACGACCGAGCCACAGAGGCAACGTGATCTGCAAAGGTCAGTTGGTCATCGATCATGACACCTAGGTTTCTTGCCACTTTGGTGGGAGAAACAGACAGGGAGTCGATCTTGATACCGATGTCGTGGTGTATGGCTTGTTTGGCTGGGAGGACCAGCAGTTCAGTTTTGGAGAGATTTAGTTGGAGGTGATGTCCTTTCATCCATGCAGATATATCGGAGAGACAGTCCGAGATCCGTGATGACACCGTGGAGTCGTCCGGCGGAAAGGACAGATAGAGCTGGGTATCATCCGCATAGCAGTGGTAAGAGAAGCCATGGGAGTGGATGATTGAGCCCAGCGAGGTGATGTACAGTGCGAAGAGAAGGGGCCCCAGCACAGATCCTTGGGGTACTCCTGTGGTGAGTTGGTGAAGCGCCGATGTCTGTCCTAGCCACGATACGTTGAACGACCGTCCAGTAAGATAGGACTTGAACCAGGAGTGCACTGTGCCATCAATCCCAATGTTGGTCAGCTTGTCCAGTAGGATGCTGTGGTTGACCGTGTCAAATGCTGCTGATAGGTCCAGCAGGATGAGCACTGAGGACTGACCTGCCGCTCTGGCCTCTTTTAGTGCTTCCGTCACAGACAGAAGCGCCGTTTCAGTGGAACACACACACACATACGCATACGCATACGCATGCGTACACGCGTTCACACA
>PYXC01002777.1:200000-202500 GCA_015244755.2 Tenualosa ilisha | reverse complement strand
CTGCTCTGTCAGCCACTGGAATGTCAGTATTTGTTTCAGCACCACGGACAGCTCTGCAGTCAGCAGCCACATTGGGATGCATGCAGTCTGATGCAGATACAAGCATTCAATTACACCTTCCCTTGCCATGACCATTGATACCCCACTACTCCTCTCTCTCTCTCTCCCTCCCTCCCTCCCTCCCTCTCTCTCTCTCTCTGACCCTCTCTGACTCTCTCCCTCTCTTTCTCTCTCTCTCTGCCTTTTCAGTTTTTTGTCCTTGTCCTGTTTTGGCAACATATGTCTCATTAGTGATTACGTGAGTCTTCTCTAGAGAAGCATGTGTTTCCTAAGTGTTTACATGGTCTCCATTAAGGTGCGGCGGGGCTTTTTAATGAGAGATAAGATAACTGGCTCAGCTCAGCCCCTCTGTTGACTCAGCTGTCTCTGATTAAACCAAGCAGGCCTGCCTGCTTTCCCACCGGAGCCAACCAGGTGCTGCGCTTAACAGCAACACCTGACCGCTTACACACACACACACACACACACACACACACTCACACACACACACACACTCCTGCACACACACACACACACACACACTCCTGCACACACACACACACACACACACACATGCACTCATGCACACACACACACACACACACACACACACACCCTCATGCACACACACACAGACACACAGAAACACACACACACAAAATTAGATTAAAATGCACAGGTATCCTATCCTTATCCTTAACACCAGTCTCAGTTTAATAACAATTCATACGGACGGCAGAAAAAGCTACAGCCACTGAGATTGTGGCACTGTGGTGTGTGTGTGTGTGTGTGTGTGTGTGTGTGTGTGTGAGTTAAAGAAAAGGTGAAGAAACAGACATCACTATATGAGATATGAAGAGTTTTGCCATTTCAAAGTTAATCAGCCCACAGGCCCACTGGCATTTACAGTACACACAAACTCAAGAGGTGAGATTGGAAGTGTGCGTGTGTGTGCGTGTGTGTGTGTGTGTGTGTGTGTGTGTGTGTGTGTGTGTGTGTGCGTGTTTGGGGGAGAGCTGTTCATTAGGCAGTCTTATAATATATCTGTGTGTATACATGTTGTTTGAAGTTTGTTTTGACATGTGTTTCTAAGTTGTGGGATGTATAAGTTACTGACTCCCTCCTGGCCATGTGTGTGTGTGTGTGTGTGTGTGTGTGTGAGGAATGAATGGATTTATGTGTAGAGTTTTGAGAAAAAAGACAGAGCTTTGGGAATGTGTGTAAGTTGAAAAAAAAAACATTAACATGGTTCCCTGTCACAGAAAGAGAATTTCTTTCAACCTGTGCAGAAATTACAACATAATAATACATACTCACTCACACAGAATGTGCATGGAGAATCCTAGACGCACGCACACACACACACACATACACACACACACACAAACATACATACCCAAGCAGCGTGGTGTCTTTTGCTTGTGACTGGGTGTGTGAGCCTCTGTGGACAGGATGTGCATACTCTAATTTGCTATAGAAACAGATCTGTGTGTGTGTGTTTGTGTGTGCGTCTGTCTGTGCATGTGTGTATGTGTGTGTGTGTGTGTGTGTGTGTGTGTGTGTGTGTGTGTGTGTGTGTGTGTGTTTGTGTATGTGTGTCTGTGCATGTGTGTGCGTGTCAGGCTTTGATCTGAGCAGTGAAAGCTTGGCTTGACAAACACACACACACACAGACCCACACACACACACAGACAGACACACACACAAACAAACAACCACACACATACACACACACATACACACACACACACACACAGCGGGATGGAGATTTGGCCCCGGGATCCCTGTGCTAGATTAGCACTGGTGTTACAGACTGCCAGGCTCTAGGGAGCAGAACAGGCTGCTTTGAATGAGAAATGAGCAGCGCAGTCCAGTGCAGCCAACCGGGCCCGAGAAACGCTCTATAGTCTGACGAGTTTGTCATTATCAGAACCGCTCCGCAGTCCAGTGCAACCAACCGGGCCCGAGAAACGCTCTATAGTCTGTCGAGTTCGTCATTATCAGAACCGCTCCGCAGTCCAGTGCAGCCAACCGGGCCCGAGAAGCGCTCTATAGTCTGATGGGTCCGTCATTATCAGAACCGCTCCGCAGTCCAGTGCAACCAACCGAGCCCGAGTCTCCCTAGCATTATCAGATCAGAACCATTTCACAGTCTGACAGGTCTGTCATTACCAGAACTGCTCCATAGTCTGACAGGTCCGTCATTATCAGAACCGCTTCACCATCTGACGAGTCCGTCGTTACCAGAACCCCTCTGCAGTCCAGTGCAACCAACCTGGCAACCTGGCCCGAGAACCGCTCCATAGTTTGACGCTCCATCATTATCAGAACTCCTCGACAGTCAGACTGGTCTGGATCACCCTGTGATTATCAGAACAACTCCACAGTCACCTGGGTCCAGATTAGGGGTGGGAACTGTAGGATTTTAGCTAAATTTATAACATCTTTGATGCTGTTTGTT
>PYXC01002777.1:162500-195000 GCA_015244755.2 Tenualosa ilisha | reverse complement strand
TGTCTTTGTGTGTTTGAATGTGTGTGAATGTGTCTTTGAGCGTGTGAATGTGTGTGTGCATGCGCATGCATTTGTCTGACAGAAATCAAGAGAGGGTTTGCATGTGAGGAATACCAACCAGGCATGAAAACATCGGAGGATGTATTTTATTGACATTTCATGACAAGAACGAATATCCACACTAAAACATACTCCGGAAAGCTCTGAAAAGAGGGAGAAGCACCTGAACATAGACTCACACACACACAAACACACACACACTCACACAATCTCTCACACATACACACACACACACATTCACACACTCTCTCTCTCTCTCTCTCTCTCTCTCACACACACACACACAACACAACACAAGACACACACACACAAAACACATAGAAAGTCTTCCATTCCATCCTTGACCAGACTTCTAAATGAGACTTTGATATAGCTAACAGCTCGTGCTCCAACTGTATGTATGCTGTGTGTATTTGTGCTCCAACTGTATGTATGCTGTGTGTATTTGTGCTCCAGCTGTATGTATGCTGTGTGTATTTGTGCTCCAACTATATGTATGCTGTGTGTATTTTAACTCACTATAGTTTATTTATCCCTTGAGTATCGGTGCTTTTATTGTAACTACTTTCGCACATCAGTGTTTCTTTGTAAATCTGCCATGTGTGCGTAACACACACACACACACACACACACACACACACACACACACACACACACACACACACACACACAGCCCTTCCTGTGAGTGAGGGATGGAGGATGGAGGGGGATGTACACAGTTCAAGCAGTATCCCTAGCCTGCAGGTCGCCTGGGCTGGAGAGGCTGCGGTTGCTTCCAGCAGGCTGTTATTGAGCCAACAGACAGGCAGAGATGCAGACCAACAGACAGATAGACAGAAAAACAGACAAACAGACAGAAAAAATAGACAGATAGACAGAAAAAAACCAGAGAGACAGACAAATAAACAGACAGAGAGAAGAACAGCAAGACAGACAAACAGACAGACAGAACAGTCATTTGAAGAAAGAAAAAAAACAAAGACAAAAAGATGGAGGGGCAAGAAGGTTAACAGGTGTGCACATAGCCAGACAGGAAGGCAGACAGACAGGCGAGTAGGCAGATAGATAGACAGGCAGGCAGGCATGCAGGCAAGCAGACAGACAGACAAGCAGGTACACAGACAGGCAGGCGAGCAGGCAGATAAATAGACAGGCATACAGGCAGACTAGCAAGTAGGCAGAAAGACAGACAATCAGGCAGGCAGACAGAGCGACTAAAAAGCGTTATGGCAGGCAGACATTCAGGTAGCCAAATAGACAGACAAGTATGTTGGCAGACAGACAGGCAGGCAGGCAGGCAGGTAGACAAGCACATAGGCAGAGAAGCAAGTAGGCAGGCAGATAGAGGGGAAAAGCGGAGATGGGGAGCTAACGTGTCTGGAGAGATCTTGACCACTAAGCTGTTTGCGTTTGACTGTGTGGGTGTGTGTGTGTGTGTGTGTGTGTGTGTGTGTCCATCTTTCATATGCTGAAAAGGGATGTGTGCACATCAAGCCAGTAAGCACTGTTTATGTATGTTTATGTTAGATTTTTTTGTCTAATGTGTGTGTGTGTGTGTGTGTGTGTGGCAGAGGTTCAATGTGCAGGCAGCTTAGTGCGTTCAGTCCTGCCCCACATCATCACCACAGTTAGTCAAATATAATTCTGCTTGAGGTGACCACCTCCATTATTCTGTGCAAACATGGCCTTTGAAAGGTTTCTTTTTAAACAACCTGCTGCTGGCCTCAGTGGCGGAACTTAATGTATCAGAGAAAGGCAGTGTATTTGTGTTGCTAAGGGGATTCATGTGGTCGACTTGCAATATTCCTTGGCTTGATTTGAATGGACAGATGCTGGGTAGGAGGCAGAGAGAGGGGGAGAGATGGGCAGAGAAAGAGAGAGGGAGAGGGAGGGAGGGAGAGAGGGGAATAAGGGAGAGAAAGGGGGTAGGAGAGAAAGAGAGAAATTGGGCAAGAGAGAGAAAAGGAGAGAGAGAGAGAGAGAGAACGAGAGCAATGGGTAAATCACTGTCCCTTGTCTGCTGTGTAAAGTGGATCCTTAAATCCTGCTGTTCCCTAATTGGGCTATGGTGACTGCAACTTCCAGTGCTGACCTTGACGAGGCCACTGAGGCCCCCCGCCACCCCGTCACTGTCTGAGTTGGAGGGACTGTGGGGAGAGGCTGAACCCATAAAAAGGACCATCCTTTCACACAGCTGGAGCAGATGAGGCGCTGATACCTGATACTTACCTGCTCTGAATGGACAGCAGGTCTTCCACTAGGTGGGGAATCTTCATTTGGATGACTTTCGCCCCCATCTGTCAAATAATGGCCATGTAACTACGATAATAATACTAACAATATTAACATCAATACTTATAGTAACATTATTACAACTACTTAGATTAATCATGATATTAATAATAGCAATAATAATATATAGTATTCAAACAGGCATTTGGATAATATAACACATTGAATGTGTTTGACAGTAATGTCATGATTGTTATGTAAAGCTTTTGAAGATTTTATTCCGCATTCCTTCAGCAGGGTTTTGATGAGATGTTCAGCATAAGATTCCTAAAGGTGTGCTCTTACCAAGGATCACCTTTGCTGTCCGGCCTAATAAGATTACCTCCCCCACGTGACATGCAGTGACTAAAAGAGAGAGAGAGAGAGAGAGAGAGAGAGAGAGAGATGGACGTTGACACGATTCTCCTATACGAAAGCGTGGTTTCATCCCGATTTGAAACGAGAAGTTGCCTGTCAACTGCATTGTGGGGGAAACTAATAACTGACATCGCGCTCGTGCAGCGAAGTGTACGCGTGTCCCTGTTTCAGTGAGTGAGGGAACGGGAGAGAGGAAGTGCGCGCGCTCGACAGTGTATGTGTGTGTGTATGAGAGAGGGGGAGCGAGAGAGGAGAGCGAATTTAGTGTATGTGTGCATGAACGCGTGTAGATATTCGCATCGGCTCTGCCTTATGTGTGATTTAACCTGTCCGGACAGGATCTGCCTTGTTCAACGAGCATGGTAAGCCATCGTTTTGGTTATGTACATGCCCCCAATAATTGATGCTTGTTGACATCATTTACTTGTCGTCTCATGTCCAATATTTTTGGTAATTCATTCAGTGTCCATGTTCCTACAGTTTGGTTGGTCGTTTTATAAGTTGTTCCTTAGGCTATATGATTACGCGATTTGGACACCGAATGTCCCGTTGAGATATTGTATCCTTAGCCTACAGGTCTTTCATTTAGAGCTGTGTAAGGGGACTTCTTTAGAAGTGTCATTCTGCCAGTCTGCATGGGGTGTTCAAGAGTGGCATAATTTAAAGTCGACGAGCCCATAATGTTACACTATATAACACGGGCTCCAGTTGTACCAGCTGCCTTGAAAGCGAAGTTTTAAAGCCTTCACATCGGATTAACGGTGCTTCTTATCTCGTTAGTGTGTTACAGTGCGTCCTCAGTGTGGTAAAGCATTAGTAGCAAGCTTCACACTGCAGACGTTTCCTCGCATGCATAGTCTTCGTTCTTACGGGAATTGTCAGGTTGCGTCTTGCACCTGACATACGAGGGGAGACGCATTGATTAGGTTGCGAGTTATTTTATGCGTAGCTTGTGTATGTAGCTTGAATGTTTAATTGGTTTGCGTTTCGCTTTTGGAAATAATTAACTGAAACACTGAATAAAATACGACAGCCCCAGTCTTTTGGCTGTTTTTAAACATATTCTCTCAAGCATGCTTGTGTGAAAAGAAAGGGTATCCCATGGGTCTTGCAGTAGAGTTTAAGGATCAGCTTCCCCGTCGACAGCTGCGAAAGGAACATCTAGAATTTCACTTAAAATGATTAAATGTCTTTTTTGCTTGGATTAATGCATAGTTTAATTTACTTCCAGAACAGGCTTCTAATTAGGGGGCTGCACGACTATTTGTAGGCTATTAATAATCGCTTGGTCATGTGAGAAATGGCCTTTTTACCTTTATAAATTTCTACCTCTCTCTCTCTCTCCGGCACGCACACACACACAGACACAGACACACACACACAGACACACACACACACACGCACACCTGCCAGTGTAACATCGGATTACTTATGTGCGGTTGGCTTGTATACCGATAGGTCTTCTCCTGTTTTAATGCTCGAGTTCGGTGGCGGCATTTCTATCAGTGGAGTGAAGTCCTAGCCGAGCCCTTTGGGTGTTTTGTACACCTTCGGAGACACAGGAGACTTTGTGATGTAATTAAATTTTCACGCCTACAGACATGTTTGCAACATTTAAATTTGGATGCGGGCTTCGCCTCCCGTCGGCCTCGTTAGAGTTTGAATCATTCTTTCGTTCTAATCTGAAATTTATCTCAGTCCCGTAATTGAGGTGCAGGCGGAGCCGACACAGAAGTCATTTGGAGCTATTTTCTCACTTTACCTGAGCAAGAACAAGCCAGGAGACTACCGAGAGTCTAATGGGAAAACGTAATGGTTTTCAAAGGATGTGGTTTTGATCTGCTGTAACGTAACAGGATTTGTTTTAGGTTGAGCGGCAATGTTAGCCATAGTCAAGGAATAACGTGCCCCCCCCCCCCTCTTTCAGTGTGTGTGTGTATGTATGTGTGTTAAGTTTTAATGTGTGCGTTTTTGCTTTTTCACCTGTCAGTTAGCTGGTGTTCCCTTCCTGGTGTTGTCCCAGTGGACTTCATTCTCTCTGCAGGGACATGTTTGGGATAGAGGTGTTTCTAATGGGCATAGACTAACATGACATTGAAAGCAATTGAATCACCTTGTGCCATAATATCTCAAAGTGAAAAACGAGCTGGCTGAGCCACCAGGAAATTGCGGAATTCACAGGGGAAAGCGGACATAACACACTTTTCACTGCTTTCTCTCTGTTTTGGTGAATGTGTCCACCTGACTGTGATCTGTGAATCTGTAAAAGTACTGAGGTCCAGTTATGCCTGCCTCAGGGCCACTTTTGTCTTTTATGGCAACAACATCTAAATCACTCCTCAGTGCTCTGACCCTGCTTCATTCATTCATTCATTCATTCATTCATTTGTTTTATTAATTAATTAATTCATCCAACCAGTGATCAGTTGACCATTCTGTTGTCAGATGAGTATGTTGTGTGTGTCCTGGAGTGAAATTCTAGTGAAACTTAAGCTTGGCAGGTAAAAGCAATGCTGAGAGCACAGGTCTCTTATTCCTCCTTCAGCACAGCACTTTAAGAGACAGCTACGCAGTTTTGAAACCTGTTTTTTCCCTCTAGTGATATCAGAACAAGCTCTGCTTTCATTGTCAGATAAATTGTCATGGAAATATATAGGCTTGTTGTTTAAAGCAGAAAGAAACACACCAGTGTGTTTGTGTGTGTGTGTGTGCATGCGTGCATGCGTGCATGTGTCTGTGTAAACCATCTAGGTATATATATTTATGTGTGTAGTGTTTTTGGCAGCCATCTTAGAGTCAAATGAACATGTTTATAAGTTTAAGTATAATTTGAGTCATTTCTGCCTCTCATAGTGTTTGCCTCTCACTGTGTTTATTTAAAAGAAAATAGCTTTTTCAGGTTTAAGCAGTGTATTTTAGGTACTTTTAGTCTTTAGTAGTTCAATTTTGCAGGTAATGGAATCTGATACCCTTCTTTTATTTTCTCTCTCAGAGAAGTTTGGTGTATTTTGGTGTTTCTTTTTTTCACGTCCAGTAATTTTGTTCCCTTTTCATCAACAAACTCAACAAATACATTTCATCAGAATTATTTTTTTTTTATCATTATTATTTATTAATGAGTGTAACTTCTGTTAAAAAAAAAACAAGCTTACATGGACAAAACCAAAATGAACACTCTGCATATGAGTAAGTAACAAATGCATAACCCTGCACAACCCTGAACATTGCATCTGGATGAACCTTGAACCTCGAAACTGAATGAATTCTAAACCCTGACATATGAGTTCATGACCTGAATGGACCTTGAACTCTGCATCCTCCACATAAGTCAACTACCGAACAGAAGCGTTTCTACATTTTTACTTCCACCAATGCGCATCAGTTCTGGAGGAAGATCTGAAGCCTGTGTTCCCTCTTAACATGTCAGTCTGCAGCGTGCTGACAGCCTTGAAGAAAAGGCCCGTCTACAGTGGTTGCAGTGTTCCAAAGGTCAAGTGACATGTTTTCTTGACATGTATTGATTGCTGTGGAGTTAGAACCACCTTGGAACCGTTTGCTACTGGTTTCTCCAGCAGGTCCTTGTGACTGCTGATCTCTAGAAAAAAATAAAATCCCTCCTCACAACACAGCAAGCATCCTCAGGAAAAATAGCCCACAATGCTTTTCACATGCCTACATGTGACGTCTGGTTGTGATGGTCTTAGAAGTGACCTGATTAACCTTTGAACTCTGTGTAAAATCCAAGCGCTGGGTACCGCTGAGTCGTCATGCCAGAGGGCTGTGTTCTTCGGCAAAAGTTATAGGGCTAAGGGCTAATAACAGGCCTCAGGGCTCCCGGTGCATTCTGGGTAAAGCGGCCGGGTGTGTCAGTGCTGGGATGAGTATTCGTATGCATGGCGTAAACCGCAAGGCTTAGAGCACATTCCCCATCAGATGATAAGAGACTCATGGCTAGTGATGCCTGAAATGATTTCACAGACAGAACCAGACAAAAGGAAGAGAGAGAGAGAGAGAGAGAGAGAGAGAGAGAGAGATTGTGGGAGGAACTAAGACTTGGGAAAAGAAGAAGGGAGAGAGAGAGAGACTGTGTTGTGTGTGTGTGAGAAACCAAGTCATGGGAAGAGCTTGAGAGAGGGAGGTTGTACGTGTTTCAATTTTCCAAGCCTTGTTTTTCAGCAGATTACATTCAATGCTATACTGTTTAAGGGACGGATGTTGTGATCGCCACGCGGCATGTGTGTGTGTCTCCACAGCAGCTTGTGTGCAGAAATGTGTGTGGAACATTCCGGCGGCAACGTTCTTTGTGTTGTTAGCCTTTCTCTCACCTCCATGACTCAGGTGCTTCTGAATGAATGGTCACGTCCTCTGTTGAGGCAAGGACACCCACATGCCTTTGTCGCTCAGTGGATCTCAAAATGCATAGATAAAACAGGAACAGAGCACGACTCAGCACTGGATAATGACAAGATAGGAAGCACCATGTATGTATAGGAGGCAGTGGGCAGATGAAGAAAAAGCCTATCAGAGATCAGAGACTGACTAAAGTACAGAGTTCAGGGTGTAATTGAGGCTCTCTCTTTCTCGTTTTCTCTCTCTCCTCCTATCTACGTGCCTCCATGTGGTCTGTTTTGTGCGACACACAATGTTGATGGTATTGACCTGCTGTCATAGTAACAGAGAGTACAGGGATGATGCATCGAAACACACACACACGCACATATACATACACACACTCACACAAACAGAGTCATCATCTTCTGTTTGATAAAGAAGGTAGTGTCCTTAGAGAGAACAGCATTTTATTAACAAAAATAAGCATTCTGATTGTTTAGTGAATCTTCCTCCATTCTGGCCATCAGATTGGGTCATAATTTTATTCACTTTCACCGATCATTTTTCAGACAACTGGTTGGGATAATGTTCGAAAAAGTGGCCATAGCATTAGAAATGCAGTGTACATCATTTATTTATTCAAGTATAGCTTGAGGCCTTTATGCCTTTTTCAGACAGGATAATGAGGGATGACTGGAGGGGAGAGAGGAAGAGAGACAGAGAGAGAGAGAGAGAGAGAGAGCATTTGGACCCAAATGAAGAATGCATGCTGCTGACACTTGCCACAGCACCATCCTACAGGCATATTATTCTAGAAATGACAATCCACTCTGTCCAGTATCCTGATGTCCTGCTCCTAGTGTCTCAGCCCCTATCTTCTGATCCACACCTCAGGCACCCACTCATTAGAGCCAACAGATACAAACACTTGCTTTGAAATGAAAGGTTCTAGACTTTAAAGAAAAGAAGAAAAAAAATAGGTAAACAAACAAACAAACAAACAAACAAACAGACTCAATGTAAGGAAAAACAATCACCTAATGCTAAAAACAAGTCTACTTTGTGTTGTCCGGTTACATGTAATAGTACTCTATAAAATGTGCAGCCATTGTGTTTACACTAATATAATGCAGATCAATGGAAGAGTGTTTGGCTGTGTTATTTGCAGCTGTACAGAATTCCATACAGCACCCTCAATATCCAGTAGACGAGAGGATTTGTGAGTTTACCAGTGCGCTAAACAACCCCACTCTTAGCCGCTGCTAAACACAGACCCCTTACAGAAAGATATGAATCATAATGTATTTTGTCAAGTCCTTGCTGAAACCCACACTCGTACATTACATGACTCTTACATGCTACTGTGTTTGTGTGTAGAGGAGGTGGAGGAAATACTGCAGCTGAATGTGTGTGTGTGTGTGTGTGTGTGTGTGTGTGTGTGTGTGTGTGTGTGTGTATTTGTGAACTTTCCTCTACAGTGGTGCTGTGTGTGAATGGACTAATTCGAAGTCCTTGTGTGAATTATTCAGGGCACCGATGCTAGCATGCTGATGACTCGGAATGTGTGTGAGTGTGCGTAAGTGTGTC
This sequence comes from Tenualosa ilisha, assembly GCA_015244755.2. NCBI lineage: Eukaryota > Metazoa > Chordata > Actinopteri > Clupeiformes > Clupeidae > Tenualosa > Tenualosa ilisha. The sequence continues at coordinate 186,372 of PYXC01002777.1, read as the reverse complement.
TGAGTGTGTGCGAGTGTGTCTGAGTGTGTGCGAGTGTGCCTGGTGTCTGCTGCTCTGTGCACATGCTGACACAGGCCTTCAAAGCTGGGTCTCACTTTAACAGACACATTTTGCCAAGAAGTTTACTTTTATTCTCTCCACTTTTGCTTCTCTGCTCAGGAGATATTCTTTGATCGAACTTTAGCAAATTAGGAAGAGTGTTTCTCTTTCCTAACACTGCTTCATGAGGAGTGTCACACACACACACACACACACACACACACAGAGAGAGACTAGTTATTACCAGACTGCTATCAGTATTTAAATCCTTTGGATTTGTCCAGAGCAGAGATCATATTCTCAGCTACTACAGCGTGATGGAGTGATAATAAGGTGCTGGTGTTGACTACCATCTGAGGCCACCTGTGGAGGCCCATGTTGTGCTTTAGGATAGATTACAGTTCAGGTGTGGCTTTAAATACACAACCCTGATCTGCCTTAGGCAGTGGCTTGACTTTATAGCAGAGTCTCAGGGTTGAATTTGTCATGCCAGTTACAGGTCAATGTGCCAATATGTGGGCCGGCGACCAAGACAAGGCGCTGTGGAGGGTATCCATGCTTCGTTGGCTCCACTTAGCAGGCCTGGTCGTTGTCCGCTGTGAGCCCGCAGTGGCTCTTTTGCGTGGTGGGGAGATGTCCCGCTGTGGATGGGGTGTATGGATGCCGCGCAGACACTCCATCTGACACCTTAAAGGGTGCAGCGAAGGCGAGGGGCTTGACAAGCAGTCAATTCATATCTGCACCTATGACATCATATTGTCATATTCACTCCATCCGGCAGCACAGAAGAAATATGACAGACAGAGAAGAGGTAAGGAGAACCGTGCAAGATAAAAAGGAGAAAGATATCTCTATCGCACACCACACACAACACACACCACACACACACAACCCCTTTATCTTTCTGTAGGAATATATACACATTTTTCCCCATTGATTGATACCAAGAGGAATACTTTGTAATATGTCAAAATGTCAGCTTCAGGTACAGTCATGGCATCTGACAGTGTCTAGATAGCTGAATGATTTGCCAGAGTATCATTTGTGTGACATTAGACAAGTGGTGGCAAAACACTGAAAAGTGGGATGGTGCATGGGGTGTGTGTGTGTGTGTGTGTGTGTGTGTTTATGTGTGTGAGAAAGGTGGGGGGCATGTTGGAATCATCCTCTCAGAGGAGTCTGCACAATACTGCTGCTCTTTGTGAAAAAGAGAGGAGGACTGGACAAGTCTCTTAGTCTCCCCCTGAAGTTCTCTTCATATGGGGTGTACTGTATTTGTCATTGAGTGGACAACCATTGTTTTATCTCATGTCTTTTTATTGTGTTTGGCATGAACAGCGATTGTTTTGACAAATATTGTTTGTAAATTGTTTGTGTTGTTTGTATTATATTGTTTCGGGCAGTAATTGTAATCATGATTAATATTTTAGTGATTGCACTGCATTAGTGTGTGTGTGTGTGTGTGTGTGTGTTTGTGTGTGTGGATGTGTGTGTATGTGTGCATGTGTGTATGTGTGTGTGTGTGCATGTGAGTGCATCTTTGTGCATGTGTGTGCAGTTGTGCATTTGTGTGTGTGTGTGTGTGTGTGTGTATGTGTGTGTATGTGTGCATGTGTGCATGTGTGTGTGTGCATGTGAGAGCATCTTTGTGCATGTGTGTGCAGTTGTGCATTTATGTGTGTGTGTGTATGTGTGTGTGCATATGTGTGAATATGTGTGTATGTATGTGCATCTTTGTGCATGTGTGCATGTGTGTGTGTGTGTGTGCATGTGTGTATGCGTGTGCATGTGTGCATGGGTGCATGGGTGAAAGAGTCACACTCTGTGAGTCCTGTTACACTGAAGTCATTCTTCCTTTTTGTCCTGAAGAGAAACTTGTATTCTCACCTTGAATAAATCTGCATAGCCAGACAATGTTTCCAAAGCAGGGATGATTTCAGCAAACAATCCCCAGCCATTAATCAGACTGATGTCAGACCTTGAATAAAGACAAGCAGAGTCTATGTATTATGGGAGTGTTTGTGCCCAGGGTTGGAGTTGTTTGGGTTGTGGAGATTCTGTCCATCTTGTGCTGTCCGTCAGTAAAGTTTAGTGTCAATCCGTCATCGGCCCAGCAGTGCCAAAACTGACAAACTCTCCTCCATCTTTCTAGCAAATATGCTCACACACACACACACATACACACACACAGACAGACGCACACTCACTACACACACACACACACACACAGAAACAAACAAACACAAACAAACCTAGACTCTCTCTTTATCTGTCTCCCTGTCTGTTTTTCTCTCACATCCAACTTCCTGAAAAACAGAAAACAAACACAAAGCTGCCATGACAGATTTCTTCAGTTAGAGCTCGAGAGGCTCTCACTCACTGCTGGACGGCCTACTTGTCTTCGGTTGGGTTCTGTATGTAGATCACCGGCCTTGTTGGATGATGCACTCGCGCACACACACACACACACACACACACAGACAGACACACACTTGCTCTTTGTTTTGTTTATATTTTTATTTTCATTTATTTCATGCTCAGGGTTTGTGTCCAGCCCTCCCACCATCACCTTCATCACCTGCTTCTCCCGGAGTCCTTTAGGTCTTGTAAGATTCTTGCCCCCATGGTGTAGAACAACAACAGCAACAACAAAAGATTAGTAGAAGAGTAATTTAAGATCTTAAGTTGAACTTATGTTGGACTTTTGTGGGTGTCGCAAACATACTCTTTCTGAAGAGTTGATAGTAAATTAAGACATTGACTAGACCTTAACTGAATTAAGACATTGATGAGACCTTAACTGAATTCTAAATTGTTTCTCCTAAAACCACAAAGGACACAAATGAGTTCCATTTCAGATCTGAGAAATTTGTTCCTGAAAGACAAAGAAAATGATTGTAAGAAGCGCTTTCTCTGTGGGAACAGTAAATACCCAAATGTGGCTTTTTTATGAGAACAAAATTTGATGAACACATTCATCAGTTAAATTCAAACCTTAATTCCAACCCTGACATTAACTGCATGTTCTGTCCATTTAAAATATTTACAATTCAAATTGAATTGCATGGAAAACAATGGAATTTCCAAGTGATCCAAAACCTTTGAATGGAAGAATGTTTTAAAACTAGTGCTTTAAATTGACTACACTACACAGTATGTGCAATGTGTTAGGATGTGTTTGTGAGTGTTGAGGAGTGAGTATGTGTACAGTCAGTATAGTGGGTGTTGAAGGGTCAGATGGCCTGGATAGAAACTTCTCTGAGTAAAATGTAGTGAAGTAAAAGTAAAAGTATTCATAAGCAAAGTACAGATGCGTAAAATAATAACTTAAGTACTGTAATAACTTAAGTACAGTAATTACTTAAGTACTGTAATGAAGTTTTTGTACTTTGTTACTTTCCACCACGCACTGCATTTAGACATGATAGACTTTTGTTTTTTGGCACAGGAACAATAATGGGCTGCTGGAAGAAAGTAGGAACTGTCTCTTGAGCCAATTATATGTTGAAGATGTAGGTGAGCAGGATTTCAGAACCCTGTTAGAAATGCCATCTGGTCTGGCAGTTTTTTCTGCAATTAACCTTCCTGAAGACATTGTTCACATCCACATCAGACACACAGATAGATGTATCCCCACTAGCATCAGAACGCACTATAGCTTGTACAAGATCTGTGTTTTTAACATCAAAGCGAGCATAAAAACCATGTAGTTCATCAGGAAGGGATTTATACACACCCGTCATTAAAGGGGACTTTCTCTCAAAGCCTGCGATGGTTTGTAGTCCCTTCCACATGCATGCTGGATCACCCTCCATGAAATGAGCTTCAACTTTGTCACGATAGCACCGCTTGGCATCTTTCATTGTTCTATGTAAACTGTATGAGGCTGCTTTCTAAACAGTTAACAGATTGATGTAACTCAATGCTACCTCCGTAAACATATATATATCAACAGAGGTCGTTCGAAACATCTCCTAGTCCACGTTGCTAAGGGCAACCTGTAGCGTGGCTTCCCTTTGGTCGGCCCAGCACTTGACCTTCATCACTGGGGGTGCCCTCTGACCTCTCTGTTTGTATGAAGGCGGCAAAAAAATGGTGGCATAAGTGCACTGCTGCAGTCTTTCATAAAAGGAAAGATTTCAGCTTTGCTTCTATGCAGCCATTCTGTAGGCGTGGGAGTGCTACCGCAACAAAATCCTCAGAACAGAGGCATCTGTCAAAATTCTAATGTTAACCATTGTATTTCATCATAAACGATCAGAAAACAAGACTTGTGTAAGTGTAAAAACCCGAACTTGTCCTTTAATGACACTTCAAGGCCGTGGTCATTATGTCTCATTCAGTTTTGTCATTTCTGCATCCCAAACAGTGTCACCTGAAAAACTGAATGACATGGCAAGCTTTATAGTATAAGGAGAGGAGCGGCCACGGTTGCAGGTCCCTGTGCTACATGTCTGGCTTCACGAGAAGAGTGACAGTGGCTGTCAGGCTTGACTGGATTGTTTGCTGTGTGTCGATAGGGATTGGCTTAAATCTGGCAAGATTGTGTCTGTATCAAACACACACACACACACACACACACACTCACGCAGCAGTCAAGTAGATTTTTTTTGGAAACACAAGGCATGTGTGTTAAATCCCTTCCTGTAAAACGTGAGATAGAATTGCTGTCCGTTTTAGCCATTTATCCTGAGGTTGGGTGTCATGACTCTCTGTGGTCTGGTCCAGTCTGGTCTGATCTGGTCTGGTCTGCAGCAGCTGCCTGGGTTCTGGTGCCGGGTCAGAGCTGCTCATTAAATCTAGAGAGGACTGTCCAATTCTGCCTGAGAAAGATGGTTCTTGACCTCTGCCTCCTGCAAAAGAAAGCCCTGCTGCTGCTCCAGCGCCTTGCAGTTTAACAAGCCGTGGAGGCTGTCAATAATGATGGAGGCAATATTTTTCTGTCAAGGAGTCACTGTTGGTCATATACAGCTGCACCATTCATTATATTTCAGTGTGTTTAGTGTGTGTATGTGTGTGTGTGAATGTGAGAGTGTGTGTGTGTGTGAATGTTAGAGTGTGTGTGTGTGTGTGTGTGTGTGTGTGAATGTGAGAGTGTGTGTGTGTGTGTGTGAATGTGAGAGTGTGTGTGTGTGTGTGTGTGTGTGTGTTGGGGGATGGGGTGGGGGGGTGGATAGGGGTTCACCAGCGGAAGGAGTTAGTTATGTTGTGCATCTTTGTGTTGACTGCAGTGTTTCTCTACCCGGTCTCACTAAGTGATGCATTATCTGAGGATCAGAGGTCTTTTAGCACACATACTCTCTCTCACACACACACACACACACACACGCATACACACTGAAAATCTGGACTCAAATAAACTCAATATCTGTCGGCTGTTGTCTTCCTGTTAGACTCTTGTTTTTCCTTCAAGGATCTTAGTCTCCTTCCCACCACTTTAATTCTTTATCAATACATTTGTCTGCCTCATCAATTCCACCCTATCCTCTCAGGAAAGAGACATCACATAAACTGTGTGTGTGTGTGTGTGTGTGTGTGTGAAGAGCATTGTGAGCTCTCAATGTTGCCTTACCTAATAATCAAACAGAATGGTCAGACCTCTGCTGGTACTGGTTAAGGTTGCTGAAAATTTCACATTACAAAAAGAAGACCTATGGAGAATATCTCAGGAGCTACATGTAACACTTTTAGGTTAAAACATCCAAACCGATCTTGATACAATAACAGAATGGGAAGAAACAGCTATATTGATGTTATGTCAAAAACACCTAAGCACCGCGTTGTCTGGATGTCCACAGACGTTTGCGAACAAATAGCCTTATAAATGACTAAGTATCCTGATCTACTGGGTATGGCCACTGGGTCATATGGAATGTGAGTGAGCGCTCAGCTGCGTTCAAGACAAAGCAAAGCCGTAAGAGTTTCACATAAGCCAAGTTGAGTTGTATGTCACTTAAAGTCACATAGACAGATAATGTAGTTAAAGCCTATGAATAGTCTATGATCACCTTTAATGGGAATATGTGGAAAGAATAGTCACTATTAAGTACGTCACTTAAAGTGAGAAAACAGTGGCTTGACTGAAATGAGTGGAATGGAATTTGTTTAGTGCCTTTTGCATTGACATAGTCACAGTTTTAACTTGTTTTGTGAGCTTGATATCAGGCTATCGTTTTGCATTCCTTGCTTTTCTACAGTGCTGTGCTGTCCGAACATTCAGGTCAGCATATCAAGCCAAAATCATGATGTGGATTTCAGCATAGCCCGAGGGTAGGGGTGCAATAATCTCTCTGCTTGTCAAAGTATCCTATATTAGATTACTGCTTTATTTTGAATCTGCCAAAGAGCCTTCCAGCCATGCCATTTGTCTTGCCTGAATAAATATAGCTGGAGTAGTTGTGTTTGTCTGTTTTGATTTGACCACTACTCTCTCTCAAGGGTGTGTCTAATTGGCAATTGGCAGATCAATCAATCAGCTTGTTTAGTCAATCAGAGAGTCAGCACAAGCCCAGATCACAAAGTTAATCAGTGGATGTTGATTTTTGTCTCGGCCACTCAGTCTCTTGTTTGTGTAAACAACAAAGAAACAAACAAACGAAAAGAATGCCACCATCTCCTCGTTATGTGTTTGCCTTCTATGTCTCCCATGATCCTTTTCTGTCGCGATGTAAGATTGGCTTAAATATGTATGCTCAAAGCACGTAGCGTGTTCACACATGCAACACTGGAGAGAGGCTATGCTGGGATAATGTGCTCTATTCAAGTTGTGCTCGACAATTTACCAACAGACTCTCCTCCATGATAATGTCTGCAATATGGCCTTGAATGCAAAAAGAAAATGATGTCTAAGCTGTTGACAGATCTCATAGATGGCAATATCTGTGCTGTTTTACATTTTAAGCACCCAACAGGCATCGCATCGTAGTAGCAGACATAAATTGTGTCTCTTTAATGTCATATTTTGTTCAGCAACACTTGTTGCCTAAACTATAAATACAGGCTTGGCTCATGTGGACCTTGAACAACCAATTCTTGTGCTAACTGCAGGGCTATGCCAGGTTAAGTTAACACCTAGCTGTCAGTTTGTGCGTTTTTCTCCCCCAAGTGAAAGTCTTTTAGAGACTGTAAGGATGTCTTGGAGAGTGGGCAGAATCAGAACTTTCCCATCCAGCAGCCCAGGTTATGCTGAGTCATATCCCCTTGCGCTCTGTGCAGGGGAGACGCACCTGTCAGCTGTCCGTGTGAAGAGATCTGGCCGCCTGTAGACATGAAAAACACTCAGCTCTGAAACATCCACTAGGGTGTTTTGGGGAGTTTGAAGAGTGAATGTGTGAGTTTTATTCTCACTGTTAGCTGTTTTGGTGAGTTTGAAGACTGAGTGAGTGAGTGGGTTTGCCTCTGTGGGATAAGTAGGTGTGAACCTGACTGTGGCTGAAGGCAGGCAGCCCCATTAGGTTACTGAGTTGTGTTAATGACTGGCCTCCACACCTAACTCCTCACTCCCTCGCTGGCCTCCACACCTAACTCCTCACCCCCTCGCTGGCCTCCACACCTAACTCCTCACCCCCTCGCTGGCCTCCACACCTAACTCCTCACCCCCTCACTGGCCTCCACACCTAACTCCTCACCCCCTCGCTGGGGCTAATGACCCTTTCAGTCTCTTCATGCTGGAGAGACACCATTAGCTACTCCGCTAGTTGCCCCCTCTGTCTCTCACACACACACACTCGCTAACTCTCACTCATTGTCTCATTCACTCATTCACTCACTCACTCACTCACTCTCTCTCTCTCTCTCACACACACACACTTGCTAACTCTCATTCATTGTCTCATTCACTCACTCAGTCATTCACTCACTCAGTCATTCACTCACTCACTCACTCACTCACTCACACACACACACACACACTCGCTAACTCTCACTCGTTGTCTCATTCACTCACTCAGTCATTCACTCACTCAGTCATTCACTCACACACTCACTCATGCCCTCACTCTCTCTCACACAGACACACTCGCTAACTCTCACTCGTTGTCTTATTCACTCACTCACTCACTCAGTCATTCACTCGCTCACTCACTCACTCACTCACTCACTCTGTGTTTCCGATTGGGACTGTGTGTGTTTGTGTCTGTGTGTGGGTGTGTGTGTGTGTATGAGTGAGCATGTGTGTTTGAAACACTTCAGGACGGTATGTGTGCATGTGACAGTGTGTGTTTAGATGTGAATGCTTCAAGACAATGTGCGTGTGTGTGTGTGTGTGTGTGTGTGTGTGTGTGTGTGTGTGTGCATGTGCATGTTTTTGACTTGAGAGCACTGCAGTGCTGTGGGCAAAATGAAATGATATTAAACATAGCAGACTCAACTGGCAGATGTACTAATTATATTTGGTCTGCCTGAAAAATTCTCATTTTGATATTAATAAGTATCAAACTGATATCACAACTGTAGTCAGGTGAAAGTAACAACATAATGTGTGTAATACGTCTTTTAAAAAAAAGAAGTGTCGTGGTGCTGTTTGAAAGACTGTGAGTGCTTGTTCACGCTACCTCTAGGTCTGATCACTTAATGCATCTGGCTGATCGGTGCTTTTAGCCGTCTTGCCATCGTGCCTCAGCCCTTGCTGAGCTCCTGTTGTTTTCCTCACGCCATATTGTTGATGCCAGCAGAGCTTTTCCCCTTGTTTATGAGCAAATGCTTGCCCAGAGACTGATTTATGATGGCGTGCAATTTTTTCTCCAGCTAAGGGCTTGAATCAGCGGCTAAATTAATGGTGTTATTGGATCATAATACAAAGGCGCTGGGTTAGAGGGGAGTAAGAGTGACTCAGCAGTTCTCTCGGACTAGAGTGAAAGTAAGGACAGGTATCAAACACACGGTTGAAAAAACCCGCACTTGAAAGGGCCCGAGAATGTCTGGATTCAAGAGACGATTTAGCCCCTCAACAATGCAGACCTTTGTTGGTGTGTAAAAGTCACAAATTCCTGCCATGCTCTGTGAGTCATGTTCAGACTTGTGAACAATACCAGCAAAGCTTGTCGGGTTTCCCAAACCCCCATGATGTCTGAGTTATCCCATGATGTCTGAATGATTCAGAGAAGTGAATGAATGGCATGCTGTTTTACAGGGACTGTCTGGAGTCAGTTATATAGTAGCCCTGTTGTCCGGGGTTGCTGAGAGCTGTCGTAGGTATGGGAGTAAGGGAATCTGGTACAATGTAGACCGGCTGTTAAGGCAGAGTGCTGGGGTCAACCGACACAAGGTTTCCTTCACCTCATCTGTCAGCCTAGGCTGCTGTTTCACTGCTTGGTTCTGTCATTCCTACAGCACGCTGTGACATCAAACAACAGCGCTATTCACTCGGGATGATCCCTTTTAGTGTAAGATGGCACACAGGATGTGATGTAAGGCCTCTTCCTGACATCCATGTGCTCTGGGCAAGGGAGCACAAGAACAGCTAGAGAGGAGATAGGGAGAGAGGGAGAGAAGGAGAGGAGAGGAAGAGGGAGAGGAGAGGACAGGAGGAGAGGAGAAGAGAGGTGGAGAGAAGGGGAGAGGAGAGGAGAAGAGAGGAGAGAGAGGACAGGAGGAGAGAAATGAGCATACAGAGGAGCAGGAGAGGAGAACAGAGAAGAGAAGAAGGAGGACAAGAGAAGAGCAGAGAGTAGAAGAGGGGAGAGGAGATAAGAGGAGGTGAAAAAAGGACAGGAGAGGAGAGAAAGGGGGGAGAGGAGAAGAGAGGAGGAGTAGAGAAAGAGGAGAGGTGAGAAAGAGAAGTGGAATAAAGAATAAGGGATGGTATAGGAGGAGAGGAGTGGCAAAGACAGGAGAAGTGAAAAGAATTGAGAGAAGATTTTGTATCATCTCAGGCAGGTATAGATAGATTGGGGGGAAGAGAAGGAGAAGAGGAGTAGAGAGAGAAGGAGAGGAGAGTGAGAGAGCGGGGGAGAGGAGGACAGGAGAGGTGAAGGGGAGCAGAGAGAGAGGAGAGGAGAGGACAGAAGAAGAGGAGTAGCGAGAGGAGGAGAGAGAGAGTGGAGGAGAGGAGAGAAAGAGGAGGAGAGGAGAGAGGAGGAGAGGAGAGGAGAGGAGAGGAGAAAGAGGAGGAGAGGAGCGAGAGAGGGAAGGAGAGAGAGAGGAGGAGAGGAGAGAAAGAGGAGGAGAGGAGAGAGGAGGAGAGGAGAGGGAGAGGAGCGAGAGAGGGAAGGAGAGAGAGAGGAGAGAAGAGGAGAGGAGAGAGAGGAGGAGAGGAGAGGAGAGGGGAGAGGAGAAAGAGGAGGAGAGGAGCGAGAGAGGGGGAGAGAGAGAGAGGAGGAGAGGAGAGAAGAGGAGAGGAGAGAGAGGAGGAGAGGAGAGAGAGAGAGGAGGAGAGGAGAGAGAGGAGGAGAGGAGAGAGAGGAGAGAGGAGGAGAGGAGCGAGAGGGGGAAAGGCCAAGCTGTTCTCCCCCTGCTGCTTTGCTAATGACTCTGACCTTATCATGGATCAGCACCCCGCTAAAGGTTCTGAGCGCTCCCGTCCACAGCCTGTTTGTACACACACACACACACACACACACACACACACACACAAGTATAGCTCATATGCACTGTATATCACATATGCACACGCACAGATACACACACACACACAGACACACACATACACAAGTATAGCTCATATGCACTGTATATCACATATGCACACGTACAGATACACACACACACACACACACATACACAAGTATAGCTCATATGCACTGTATATCACATATGCACACGTACAGACACACACACACACACACACACCACACACACGCACACACACACACACACACAACACACACAGACACACACATACACACACTATCATAGGGCAGCTACACACAGCTGGGATCAATGCATCTGGGGTAAATTCCAGATGACGCTGGGGGAAAGAAACGGTTGGTCAGAGATGCCTGACTGTTATATGTTGTTCTTCTTACATCCTTCCCTTGTTATAGATGATCACTGTGTTACGGCAGGTGTCTTATTCACAGGAACAGAGCTTGTCATAGTGAGGAGCTGCATGAATAAAAATGTATTCATGAATGTGTCTGTGATTATTATTGGATAGAACAAATATCTTGAGAAGCACCACCGTCCTGCTGGGCGTCATGGTAACAGCAATCCCACAGTTTTGTTCTTAACTCTTAGGCCACCGTTTCTTGTTTAATTTCCTTCTCAGAGAGAGAGAGAGAGAGGGAGAGGGAGAGAGAGAGAGAGGGGAGAGAGAGAGGGAGGGAGAGAGAGAGAGAGAGAGAGAGAAGGGGGGGGGGAGGGGGGAGAGAGAGAGAGGGGGGGGGGGGGGGGGGCGGGACACAGTCAGTGGAGCGGAGAGGTTGATTAGGTTAGATTATAGGAACGACAGGCTGGGAGAGGGCCAGTCTGATCAGGTGGGGCAGGTGACTGCTGTGTTGGAGCATCTCTCCCAAATCAACAATGACTCACATCAAGAGCCTTGAGATGAACAGCCAGGCCAGGAGCATGTATGTGTGTGTCTGTGTGTCTGTGTGTGTGTTGTGTGTGTGTCTGTGTGTGTGTGTGTAATGTGGCTGCACACAGTGAAACTTTGATGTGCAGTGGTTGACAGCATCCGTCTAGGGTGTTCTTCCAGCTTCCCAAATCACATGTTGGTGTATTGGGCCACTGATAAAGCATTTGGATGAAACGCACTCAGCATCATTGACTAGTCTTGGCAGACGTGGATCTTTAGGGGTTTTATTAGGCTTTTGCTGGGGGAATCTGTAGGCATGTCACAATTGCTGTCTCCTGCACAAAATCAGAGATTACAAGGTGTGGTGTCTTTGCTGTGGAATCACACACACACACACACACACACACACACACACACACACACACACACACACACAGAGAGAGACACACGCACTTATTGTAGGAGAAATAGATACCGTGCACTGATGATCACATGTTCTCACCTGGAACCACCACTGGTCTGTGTCTGTGCACCACAGGACAGATGTTTGGTGGCTTGTGTGATGACATGGGTTTGACCTTGGCGCTAGGGAGACAGACAGGTCCTGCTCGTTCTGTTCAGTTCAATTCAATCCCGTACTTTATTGCCATGACAACTTTAAAGGAAATAGCTGCCCCATCTCTCTTTCTCTCTCTCTGTCTTTCTCTCTCTCTTTCTCTCTATCTGGATCTCTCTCCATTTTTCTCTCTATCTTTCTCTCTCTCTCCCCATCTCTCTTTTTCTCTCTCTCTCTCTTTCTCTGTATCTCTCCCCATTTTTCTCTCTTTCTCTCTCTCTCTCTCTCTCTCCCTGTAACTCTCCCCATCTCTCTCTCTCTCCCCATCTCTCTCTCTCCCTCTCTCTCTGTCCCTGAGCTGTGTGCTTATCCTGATGTGTCTGGAGGGAGAAGCACATGAACACATAAACACATATATACACCAATCCACAACATTTCAGAACACACTGCCCCCCAACACACACACACACACTTACATACAAGCACACGCCCAAACAGACACACTATACAGTACATACTAACTGATCATCACTCACATACAGGCCCCATACATACACACACGCTCACACTCTCTCTCACACACACACTATTTTGTATGAATAAATGTAATGGATACATGTAGTTCAACATACTGTATAGTTTGGATGTTATGCTTTGGCAGTGCAGTGAACTATTCATCGTGCCAATAAAGCTCACTGGAATTGAATTGAACTGAACTGAACTGAACTGAACTGAACTGAATTGATGATTGAATTGATGAATTGAATTGAATGAATTGAATTGAGAGGGAAACAGAGGGAGGGGAGAGGGAGAGAGAGAGAGAGAGAGAGAGAGAGAGAGACAGAGAGAGAGAAAGAAAGAGAGAGATAAAGTACCTGCGTTTGAAAGCTGGTGTCATTCTTCCTTCTAGTGTGCAGTGGTGGCAGTAGGCTGAGCAGCAGCAGCAGCCTGTGGTAAAAAGAGCCCATTTCACTGACGACGCCAAGGCCTCTGGGGAATAACACAGTCAAAGCCATCCAGCCAACCAGTCAGCTACAGGAGTCAGAGAGGGACTCGAGAGAGAGAGAGAGAGAGAGAGAGAGAGAGAGAGAGAGAGAGAGGGGACTGATAGATAAATAGATAGATGGAGTGAGAGAAAGAGAGAGAGCAAAAGAGAGAGCACCTCAGAAAGGCCCCTAGTAGCTGATGAAATTCCAGTCACATCCATCGTCTTCAGGCATTATAAAGGAGGCTCAGTACTGTGCACACAAACATGCCCACACAGACCAACACACACACACACACACACACACACACACACACATACACAAACACACGCATGCATCCTTATACATACATACACATACATGTGTAGACACACAGACACACACACATACACGCTTATACATACATACACACACACACACACACACACACACACACACACACACACACACACACACACACGTGTGTGGAGTCTCAAAGCATAGAGAATAATTTGGTGCTTGCAAGGCAGCGAGGCAGCAGAGCAGGTGATGACTAAATCTGACAATCGTCTTACATCATCAGACAAATCTCTGACTGTGGAACTCTCTGTGCAGGTCTTACAGTAAATAACATCTCTCTCTCTCTCTCTCTCTCTCTCTCTGCCTTTTTCTCTCTCTATATCCTTTGTTCTATCTCTTCTCTCTCCCGCACTCTGCCTCTTCTCCTCTGTCTGTCTCTCCGTTACTTGCGTGCTCTCCATCTTCCTTCTATCCCTTCTGTATTCCCTTTCTTTTTCCCATCTTTCCATCTTTTTTTAGATTCACTTAAAGGTGAAGACAGTGATCTTAGGCATTTTGTAAACATGTAGCACTTTTCATAACATAAACATAATATCTCCTCATGATCCACTAGCTCTTCATTTTCCTGGGTGACTTTACCCAAGCTCTAAAAAAACTGAAAACACACAAATGGGGGCAGCCTCCTGCCCCCCAAACACCAACCCAGAGTCTCTCCAGAGGGACTGAAAGTAGGGGTGAGCTGCTTTACTCGGTCCTCTTAGGCTCTGTTGGTCAAAAACGCCTGCTTAGAAATAAACATAAACACCACCATCAACAAGCGTGACTTCCACCAGCATCGCTAACCGCACCTTTAATCACAGTAACAGCCTCCCTCACTTTCTGCTGCTCTCAGTCTCTCTCTGCCTGAGTTAACTGGGCTAAAGAGCTTTCAGCTTTGTGTCCTGTGTCATGGTCAGATGTTTCAGTATAGGCGTATGAACTCTTCTGTAGGAATGCACCGATCATTATTCAGTGCGTTATGGTGCTACGTTGACACACACACACACACACACACACACACACACACACACACACACACACACACACACACACACAGAGAGAGAGAGATAGATGGAGAGAGCAAGAGAGGGAGAGAGAGAGAGAGAGAGCCTATTCAGTTTTCACAGGCCAGGGTCCTGTTGTTCAGACAGCGGCTGCCAGCCATTGTCAGAGCAAATCATGGCTGCTTTGTCTTGTGGTTAATTGGTTTTTCTATGATACTGAAAGGATTATTGATGATGTGCATAGGTACTCTGGAGGCAGTTGTCTTTAGACACCTTCTTCTCCTCTCCTTAATCTCTCTCTCTCTCTCTGTCTGTCTCTCTCTCTCTCTCTTGCGCTGAGCACCTTTCCCCTTTCGTTGAATGAGGGGAATGTTAATATTGTATAGGTTGTACTCTCAGTCTCCCTCCCCGGTCCACCTCCTCTCTCCTTTCTGACCCTGGGGAATAGAAGCTGTGTGGATGTTGTATTAGCATAAAACCCAGAGTGTTAAAGCTGTGTATATGATGTATTGGCATAAAACCCAGAATATTAAAGCTGTGTGTATGATGAATCAGGGTAAAACCTAGGATGTTAGAGCTGTGTGTGTGTTGTTTCAGCATAAAAACCAGAGTGTCAAAGCTGTACATGTTGTATTAGCATATGTGTGGATAATGTAGTGATGAAGAGTGGGAGTAACATGTTACAGAAACATGTAGGCTAACTAATTATAGTTTTTTTCAGATTTAGTCACACAATTACAATAAGTGAAACTGAAATGTTACTCATTCCTGAGTGTAATAAATTAATGTAACCATCCTCTCTCTCTCTCTCTCTCTCTCACTCCATTTCTCTCTTCTACTCCGCAGGCTTTGAGGATTGAGTGATGATGCGGAGACCGTGGCTGTGGATATGGCTGGGCATCGGTGTCAGCCTCCTCTCTCCGCTCTCCCTGGTCTGGGCCCAGAACACAGAAGGTGAGCCTGTGTGGCACTGCTAGGGTGGAGGTGCTGATGATGTATGTTTTCATTCAGGATACGCTCCACAGGGAAGGACTCATAGACATCTGTGCAGTGGTGCCTGTTCTAAGGAGGCAGCAAACATGGCCTCTCCTAAGGCTGCATTCACTGTAAGGATGGTCTCTTAACAGGCTGCATTCACTGTAAAGGCTACTGTAAAGATGCCCTCTCCTAAGGCTGCATTCACTGTAAGGATGGTCTCTTAACAGGCTGCATTCACTGTAAAGGCTACTGTAAAGATGCCCTCTCATAAGGCTGCATTCACTGTAAAAGCCACTAAAGATGGCCTCTACTAAGGCTGCGTTAAACATGGCCTTTCCTAAGGCTGCATTCACTGTAAGGATGGTCTCTCAAAAGGCTGCATTCACTGTAAAGGCTACTGTAAAGATGCCCTCTCATAAGGCTGCATTCACTGTAAAAGCCTCTAAAGATGGCCTCAACTAAGGCTGCATTCACTGTAAGGATGGTCTCTCACAAGGCTGCATTCACTGTAAAAGCCTCTAAAGATGGCCTCAACTAAGGCTGCATTCACTGTAAGGATGGTCTCTCACAAGGCTGCATTCAATGTAAGGATGGTCTCTCACAAGGCTGCATTCACTGTAAAAGCCAGTGTAAAGGCTGTATTCAGAGTGACTCAACAGGTTTGAAAATTCCTTGTCCATGTAAGTGGTCAAAAGCTCTCAGTTCTGTGGTGTAACACTATGTCTTAACTGCATGTGACACCAGTGAGTCCCCAAATCAGTTTGATTGCTTTGTTTCTGATTGGAATGGCCTAACTGGATGCCATCTGATGCAGTTTCACAAATACAGCATTTTGTCACCTTCCCTGATGGAAGAGAACGGCTCATTTAATGGTTCCTCCATGGCCAGAGAGCGTTTGGTGCTTAGGGACAGTTCTGCACTCACGTGCAGTGAGGACACGTTGTACCAAGCAACGTTGTTTTGAGCTCCTGGCTTGCTCAGCAAAGCATTTTGGGTAGGGAGGATGTCCTCGAGTGGAGTGTAGAGACAGAGCCTATACTGGTAGTGTGTTTGTGCTTCTTGGAAGGTCGGCGCAGCATAGAACAGAAAGTAGGTGATTGTGTGTGTGTGTGTGGTGTGTGTGTGTGTGTGTGTGTGTGTGGTATGTATGTGTGTGTGTGTGTGAGTGGGTGTGTTTGTAGGGCTTTGCCTGACTTGCTGACTTGCTTATTGTGTCATGTCCTTGTGCCTCCTGTGACAAAGGCATGAATTGACACAAACAGAAACCTATGCACAGAAACAGAGATGCAGTCTCTATCTCACTCTCTCCCCCTCTTCCTCTCTCTCACTCCCTCTCTTCCTCTCCATCTCTGCCTGTCTGTCTCTCTCTCTCTAAGTCTCTATCTTGTGCAAATTATATGTTTTTGTGTGTGTGTGTGTGTTGTGTGTGTATGTGTGTGAGAGAGAGGGTGTGTCATACATGTCAAGGGATGTGGAAAGAGAGAGAGACTGAATGAGAAAGAGAGAGACTGAACGAGAGAGAAACTGAAAATACAAAGATAGACTGAAAGAGAGAGAGTAGAGAGTGAGAGGGAGGGAGAGGGGAGGAGGTTAACACAAATTTCACAATTTTTCTGCAGGACTGGATAGAGAGAAACTTAAACCTTTCCTGCCCTGCCAAAGACCTTCCAAAGTTGCTTCTCTTGGCTTGTGTGAATTGGGCTGAGTCTACATGCAATATTATTACCAGTCACCCTTTGTGCTGAACCCAGACCCAAATGCTACTTGCTTCCCAACAACCTCCTATTTGAGTCCACGTGAACCAGTTTAAATGTTTCAATAAGATATGATTATTGCATGCCAGTAGTGCACCCAGGCTGGGTGTCGGAGCGTTCTGCGGTTGGCCCGGATGACCGGAGACACAGTGTTATCCATTTAGCAAATGTTCTCTGGCTGGGGTGAGTGTGTCTGAGCTTGGTGTTTAGCGAATGTCATGCTGGACTGAGTACTTAGCTGAGGGCACATTTTCACCCTCGATTAAACACTGGACCAGACCGGAGCAGACCCACCTATGGGGATCAGAGGGCTGCAGGCTTGTTTCTAAAATAAGCTCGACTCCCGGCCATATCTCACCTCATCTGATCTCTCACCTGACCAATCATAGGAGTAGGCTGAAGGAGTGCAAGAAATCCTCTTGATCAAACAACCAATAGATTGGTCTGAACTGCACTGTTCACTCTTGGATGGAAATGTCTGGCAACAGCAGATTGTACTTGACATTCAGAAGAGATTTTAGGTGTGGTGATGTCAACGGTTGGAATAAGGGAGAGTTTTAGCAAAAAAAAGGATTTTAGCACTGCTATTATATTCAAAAATGCAGGAACAAAAACAAACAAACAAAATGAATGAAGACGAACTGACATCAAAAGACTGTAACAGGTGTTTGGGTTGAAGTGTAGTGTCACTGTGAAGCCATCGTGCTGTCTCTAACTAATACAGAGATAAGCTGTCCTTCCAGATTGTTAGCAGGCTAGCATGTAGCTAACATAGCTACACCTTTAAGCATTTAGCTTCTCACACTGATTTTCATGTATGAAAGAATGACTAAAATACACTTATATACATATCTATCTCTTAACAGGGACAACTGCTATGTGTGTGTGTGTGTGTGTGTGTGTGTGTGTCTGTGTGTGTGAATGTGAGTGTCTATGTATGTGTGTTTGTTTTTGCAATGCAATGCTTGTGTGTGCATGCATGCGTATCTGTGTGTGTGTGTGTGTGTGTGTGTGTGCATGAGTGTGTGTGTGGTGTGGGTGTGTGTATGAGTGTGTGTGTAGTGTGTGTCTGTATAGTTCCATGTGTGGAAAATGAATAGTGTATGTAGTTGACCCCAGAGGTGGAGGAGAGGACATCCTTCTAGTCCTACCATAGGTACTATCACTACAGGCTGCCTGCTTTCAATCCAATCAACCCCTAATCCTGGCCTTCTCTTCCTCTACCTTCCCATCCTCCATCTCTTTCTGTCCATCTCTCTCTCTCCCTTTCTTTTTCTTGTAATTATTCTCTCTATGTCCTCCTCTGTCTCTCTCTTGTGATCTTCTTTTCTTTGTTTTTCCTTGCTCTCTCATGATCCACCCCTCTCTCTCTGTCTGACTCTCTCTCTCTCTCTCTCTCTCCTTATCTTGTCATCTTCCTCTCATCCGCCTCCTCGCCTCTATCCTGTCTGCTTTGTTTGGGAGTGCATACTGAGGCTGTCTGTGTGTGACAGGGAGAAGGGTTTGTCCTTATGTACTCCCCCATTTCTGGGGTGTTCCTGGCCCCCCTGTTTCTGTGTGTGTGTGTGTGTGTGTGTGTAAACTAGCACTGACTAAGCGGCGTGCAGCGACTGTGCCAATCCTCATTCTTTTGTCATAACACTTAGAAGTCCCCTGGGAAGGCAGTGCTCACACGGTCTATGACAGCGCTGTAGCATTTGAAAGGGAGCTGCAAGGTGAATAATTTTCTGTGGAAATGAAAGCCGCATCAGTGAGTCGGAGTATTTTCCTGATAAGTCAGGCATGGCTTCACCACGGCAGGAGTCCAGCTGAGACTTGACCTCAGAGTGAAGTGCACATGCAAAATAATTGTCAAGCACAAGTTTTCTGCTTGCCTATAGGGTTCCCCATTCCTTCACAGAGTCAAGTCAAACATGTTGTCGCTGATGATAGAGCCTAAAACAGAAGCACAAAGAAACATTCGTTCAGTTTAGGGATGCAAGATTGCCCCACAATAATTAGATTTTCACCAGAAGAATCACGTGGAGTTTGAGTGCGAAGCTTAGACTGATCTTTGTCACAATCTCACTGGTGATCTTAGGCAGATTTGTAAAATATTAATTGAGGGTGAAAAGTTTAGATTTATTTTGCAAACTAAATCTGTCTCACTGTGACTTATCTGGTATGAATCTGTAATGTTTAACAAAGCAATACTATGCAGAAAGATTTATGTTAAACACTATTACATATGTAAAGACTTATGTTATCATATGTTATCACTGTTTATCTTTGTTTATGTGTAATAGTTAACAGCTTTCAGGCTGAGCAGCGTGGGAGCTTCTATGAGTGGTGGCATGTGGACAGTTGGGGACTAGCTGTGTTTACTGTTGTTACTGCTTTTGTCCTGCTGGACCCATTCTGCACAAACACACTATGTTGCGTGTCGTCAGTGAGCACAGATTGTGTTTTCCAGTTTGTTGCTCTTTGCACAGACTGGGATTATGTGTTGCCTAACAATGACGCATTAGGTAAAGATGACAAGATATGGTCACCGCCATTTCCTGGTGTTATCCCTCCTGAATTGTATTTCAGGCAGTTCCCTTTGCAATTTCTTTTAAAAATACACACACACGCACCTACACAGACACACACACACACACACACAGACACACAAACACACATTCAGACCATAATCTTAAATCTTAAACACACACAATCACAGACACACACACACACACAGAACATAATCTTAAATTGGTCCCAAGATGATTGTCTTCCTGCTGTTTGCATTTTCTGTTGATTGTAAATTCAAGTCCTTAAGTTTAGCATTTAATTTTGTGGACACACATACACACACACACACACTGCTTTTCTGTCTTAAATGTCACAGGGAGATGTAAATGACAGTGGCACTTGTGAGCGCTGCAGGTGAAGCTGAGATCAGGCCTGTGGGAGTGAATTAGAGATGAGTAGAGTAGAGTTGAGAAGAATAGAGTAGAGTAGGGGAGGGTAAAGTAGAGTACAGATGAGTAGATTACAGATGTGTAGAGTAGAGTACAGTAGAGTTGAACTGATTAGAGTAGATTGGAGTAAAGTAGAGATGAGTAGAGTAGAGCTGAGAAGAATAGAGCAGAGTAAAGTAGAGATCAGTAGAGTAGGGTAGAGTAGGGTGGAGTAGAGAAGAGCAGGGGAGAGTAGAGTAGGGTAGAGTAGGATAGGGTAGAGTCGAGTAGGGTGGAGTAGAGAAGAGTAGAGTAGAGTGAGGGTAGAATAGAGTGGAGAAGGGTGGAGTAGAGAAGAGCAGGTAGAGTAGGTAGAGAAGAGCATGGTAGAGTAGAGTAGGGTAGAGTAGAGAAGAGCAGGGTAGAGTAGAGTAGGGTGGAGTAGAGAAGAGTAGAGTGAGGGTAGAGTAGAGTAGAGTAGAGAGGAGTAGAGGTGAGTAGGGTAGAGTAGAGTAGAGTAGAGTATAGAGTGAGGGTAGAGTAGAGTGGAGTAGAGGTGAGTAGGGTAGAGTAGGGTAGAGTAGAGTGGAGTAGAGTAGAGTAGAGTGGAGTAGAGGTGAGTAGGGTAGAGTAGAGTATAGAGTGGGGATAGAGTAGAGTGGAGTAGAGGTGAGTAGGGTAGAGTAGAGTATAGAGTGGAGTAGAGTAGAGTGGAGTAGAGGTGAATAGGGTAGAGTAGAGTAGAATGTAGAGTGAGGGTAGAGTAGAGTGGAGTAGCCCTCTCTCTGTTCAAACCCAGTGCCTTAGTCATTTAGCACTTATCCAACCACCCCACTGGAAAGGAATTACTGGCAATCCTTCACTCTTGTCCCCTGGGGCAGTTTTGTGGATAATATGCGTAAGACACATAAGACTGCCTTACCAGCTTATAATAGATTCACATTTAAACTGTAAAGAATGAACGTTACCCCCCCCAACCTAGTCTCTATTGGGCAGAGTGTGTAATGCCAAGTATGTCTATGGCGCAGTGCCTTGTTTAAGAGAAGATGTCAAGAGATTCTTTATTAAAGCGCACTTCAGTTAAGTTCAGCTCCAGTGAAATCCCGTCTGGCCAACTCTCTGGCTGCAGAGCTCCATCAAACACAGGGCTGTTTTACAGTAATCCTCTGCTCAGCCTACTGTAGCTAATAATGCACTCTCTTAGTCCCCCAAGGCTACTGTTTGTTTGTCCGTCGAGATTTATGGATTCACAAACATCCTCATTTTTAGTTTTTGCCTCTGTCACTTCCCTAATTACAGTAACCAGTAAGCCTCTAGCTGCAGGTGAAATCAAGGCTCTCACATAATTTGGGAGATGCACAAGGCTCTCTCATACTGGGTGGTGAGTTGAGTCGAACTGTCAGTTTTGGAACGGTGGAAAAAAGACAATAGCGAAAACAGATGAGTGTGTGTTTGGTTAGGGGTGTTGGTGGAACAGGGGTGTCACACACCAGCGAGAGGGATGAGAGAAGACGGTGAGTGTGTCAGGGGGATTCATCAGAGAGATTGCAACTCCCCCCTCCTCTCCACACACACACACACACACACACACACACACACACACACACACACACACACATACACACACACAGTGAAGAAGCTGTTCTCAGATACCCAATCATCAGCCCCTGGGTGCTCATCTCCCCTGCACTCCCTCAGGTGATGAATATGTTGTAATTAAGGGCTTGGCCACCGTCACCCTCTCGGCTGCTCTGATTACCGCTGGAGATTATCCTCTGTGCGCGAGAGATGCTAACGAATGCAAATGCACCCCCGTCTCACTCCGACCCACAGGAAAGGGTTTACACACCATCCTTGGAGAGGGACTGTAAAACCAGCATTTTTTGTTTTTCCAGAGTTTTTCAGCTGTGTTTATACTGACCTAGCTGCAGCCTGTGGGGAAGCTAATTCAAGCCCTGGATTTCAGGCAGGTCCTTAATCAGGTGACTTGGTGACGAAATGCTATTGATTTCAAATTGCCTGATTAAATTCCAGTCTGAGCCGTGAAAATCATATGCAAATTGGCCCCGCCACAGAGAATTAAAAGAGCTTTTCAGACATAAATGGATTTCTCCGAAAGTGTGGATGTCCATTTTTTTCCCTTTATTTTAGCTCTCTGAAAATGTTTTGAGTGCAGCAATAGTCTGGAAGGTTTTGTTTTCTTTTTGAACATCTCTGTCTATTTTGTCACAGGCTCTATGTTAAGCCCTGCCCTCATAACCCCCCCCTCACCACCACCACCCCAGTCCTCTATCACTTTTAATCTTTCTTCCCAACCACTTGGATGCAATCCATTTAAATAAAATAAAATAAAATAAAAAACATTGTTATTGTTGAATAATTAAGTCTTCTTGTGGATTGTTGTGAAAGGAAAAAAGGCTCATTTCATTTCATTATGTCTTTCTGTATAATGGAAGAATTGGATACATTCCTTCCTCCTTCTCCTCTTTCTCCTCCTCCTCCTCCTCCTCTTCCTCCCCCTCCTATGGTTTGTGCTTGGAAGTCTAAATCTTGCCTGCGTGGCTGGAGAGTGGTCTGGTTGTTGTGGTAGTGGCTAATCCATTTCTCATTTGTTGAGATTGCTGAAGCCTGTCCCAAATGGGCTCTGCCTCCCTACACTCATTCTGTGTGCCCTAGTTGGCTAATATTGCCAAATCGCTTAGCACACAATAACAGCAGCAGCTCAGTGCTGCAACTTCAGTAATTCCTGACGCCCTTGGGCCTGGTGACTCCTAGTTTGGCTGGGAGTATGCGGCGTGTGTGTGTCAGAAGCATTGGTCAAGCGATCGTGATTGGTAAGTGTTCCTGTGGGTCCAGCCTGGGTCTCTGCACAAGAGATTAGTCCACTTCAGTCTAACTGATAAGGCCATCGCTTATCTAAACACTCACACCCCCACTCCGGCACACACACACACACACACACACACACACACACACACACACACACACATCGGTGTCACAAGCCCCAGGGCATGTGGTTGGCCACCAGAGCAAGCCCTCGGGCTATGGAGATGAAAGTGACTGCTGACCCACCATTAGCTCATAACATTAGCATGCAGGATGACGCATACAATTCTGGAGCAGATCAGAAAGAGAAAAAGAAAAAAAAGGTAATTGAGCTAATGTGGGCGGTGGTGGCGTAATGGTTAAGAAACCTGGCTAGCATGCAAATAGCGTGGAAAAATTGTGGGTTTGAATCCTTGCTGCCACCATTGTGCCCTTGAGCAAGGCACTTAGCCCTAAGTTGCTCTAAGGGAGACTGGCCCTGATGTAATTGATAGTTAACAAAATATGTAAGTCGCTTTGGATAAAAGCGTCTGCTAAATGCATAAATGTAAATGTCTAATGTTAACATATAACAATTATTCTGTGGCATTATTGACCTCACCTAATTATCACCTCTCTAAGCCTCTCAAAGAAGCATTATATATGTTTAATAGTGGGAAATTACAGGCCGCGTGAGCCTTAGCCGTAATGCTAACGCTATGGAGTGCCATGTGGGGGAGGGAATGAGTCAGGTGAGGAGAAGCTACGCTATGCTAAGATGAGTTGGAGAGTTTCCTGCTCTGCATTAGGGCACTGAAAGGCTTGAGGTGATTCTTTTCGATATGTCCAGTCGTTCGATAATGTTCATTGAATTTGTGTAATGGGAACAAATGAATCGTGAATGTATGCAGTTCAAGCCCATAAGAGCAATGATGCCCTTCCACACTCATGGGCATCCAAACACACCTTACACACCTTAAATGCCTGTGTGTGTGTGTGTGTGTGTGTGTGTGTAGCTTCTGGTATTTGAACTCCCTCATTCTACCCCTATTTGAA
>PYXC01002777.1:137500-147500 GCA_015244755.2 Tenualosa ilisha | reverse complement strand
GTGTGTGAGAGAGAGAGAGAGAGAGAGAGAGGGGGATGGGCAGATAGGCATGTGTAAACTGATACATGTCCATACTGATTTTGTAAATAGGTATGATGACCACATAGTTATGTGTGTGTGTGTGTGTGTGTGTGTGTGTGTGTGGTGTGTGTGCACGTGTTTATGCATGTGTGTGTTTGGGCTTTGCATGTTTCATATGCAAATACCAGCATAACTCTGTGTTAGCACAACACTGTGATTGTGCTTGTGGGCATTCTGCCATGCTTACATGATGCATTTGCAAGGCAACTCAGTGTGTGAGACACTACGCAAGGCAGTTGTGTGTGTGTGTGTGTTTTCTCCTCTTTCAGTGAGTCAACTTCATCAGTGTGTGAGGCGCTACTCAAGGCAGTGTGTGTGTGTGTGTGTGTGTGTGTGTGTGTTTTCGCCTCTCTCAGTGAGCCAGCTTTATCAGTGTGTGAGGCGCTACGCAAGGCAGTGTGAGTGGTGATTTGCGAGACGGTTAGCGAGGCAGTACGCAAAGCAGTGTGTGTGTGTGTGTGTGTGTGTATGTGAGTGTGTGTTTTCTCCTCTCTCCTCAGCATTATCCAGCTGTTGGATTAGCGCACAGAGTAGTTTATTTTTAACTCTCTGCACAAATGTTGCTTCTCAGCTTCTCCTTAAGCTTTTGTTGTCGTTATTGTTGTTGTTATCATTGTTGTTGTTGTTGTTGTCATCGTCATCGTTGTTAGTGTTATTGTTGTTGTTCGCTCATGCTGTTTGTAAGCCCACCGCAGGCAGGGTTTGGGCAGGAGTGTGCTGCATTGGGTCGCCACCTTACGAGGCCACACTGATGGATTTCCTCTAATCCGACTGGAGGAAAGAGACTGCATGGATTGATGAGGTCCACACTCCAGTGTCCTGCACAGTGTCAAAAAGCTGAGGGAGTGAAGCCACAATTTAGTTTTTTCTCGTGAAGAAATTTGCTTGTTTGTTTTGCCATGCCCAAATAGTTGTGGCTGTTGCTTTAATATGGTGATGTGCATATTTGATGATATTATTTTATATATTTTTTATATATTATTTTATATATATATTATTTTTTAATTGAATGTGAGTCAGTGTGTTCAAGTTGTGTGTTTTAGTTATATATTCAGTTCAGTTCAATTCAGTTTTATTTGCACAGCGCCTTTTACAATAGTATTGTCTCATGGCACTTTACAGCAAGGAGCACCCAAAAGCAACAGGGACAAGGAGAACTCCCTTGTGGTAGATGGACAATCTAGGAAGACACCTTAGGCAGAAGGGGACAACCCAACTGCCCGGGGTCATGCAGGAAAAGTCCAATCAGTAGTTACCATGATAGACTACAATTTGTCCATAGTTTTAGCTGAGCATCGTAATAATTCCAAAATATTAATATATAATCATATATAATCAAAGGTTATGGCAGGACAGTAGTAGCAGCTATACATAATGTGAGATTGATCATGGGGATAGCATTGGGAGGGTGTGAAAAGTGGTCATGGGGCCTTTGGAAGGTGAATCAGTCTTGGCATAGGCATCCAGGCATGACATTATAGAAGCAAAACTAAGGTATGGTGCATAGCAACCCAGCACTACTGCAGGGATGGTCAGTGGCCGCCCCGCCTCACAGTTAGGGGCAACAGCAGAGGCAGTCCTTTCCAAGGCCCATGTGGACTGAAGAAGTACCATGCACCATCCCTAGTTATGGGGAGCAGTAAAGAGGAAAGTTATTGGAATGGAGTGAGTAACCTTATACTTACTTTTTGTCAGGTGGGATATTGTGTTGAAAAGGAATTTTGGATAATTTATTATTGTTTATAAGTGAGGAATAACATGCTGGAATTGTGAAGTGCTTTATTACACTCATTTAAGCTTCTTTCCAAGCCGGAACACTTCAAATTTAGAGGCATTCTATTTCCTTTCAAGTCTACTGTTTCAGTGAGCGAGTCTGTGTGGTATACCAGTGTGCTCTTGTTTTCTCTTTAATTGATGCGTAGGAGTTGCATATGGAGAATCAAACATGGTGCTACATAGTCTAATGTCATTTTTAGAGTTCAGTAGTGGTCAGTTATTGTAGAACGTTAGGTAAGATTGTAAGTTGTTCTATGTGGACTCCATATGTAAGTAGGTCAAAGGCGTGGTGTAGGTGTATTTACATTTTGTGATCAATTAAAGATTGGAACGCAGTTGCCAGTTGTCGCCAGGCTACATCCATATGGATATTAAAATTGGCCAACATAATTATCTTTTCTGTTTTAATTACTAGAGAAGACTGGAAAGAGAATTCTGATAAGAATTCAGTGTAGGGGCCTGGAGGTGTATATAATGATACAGCTGTTAAGGATTTAGTACACTAACAGTCTCGTTGAGGCTGGGTAAGAACAAGAACCTCGAAAGATTTGAACTTATACTCAAGCTTGGGGGCCATAACAAGGTTTGAATTGTGAACTGTGGCTACTCCGACACCACGGCCATACTGACTTGGCATGTGGTAATTAAAATGACTTGGTGTGTGTGTGTGTGTGTGTATATATATGTAGATGAAAAGGAGGAATCTCTTACATTACCATGTAGCAGGTTAAAAGCAACTGAAATAGCTCTCTCTGTCTCTCATTCTTTATCTTTGTGTGTGTGTGTGTGTGTGTGTGCGTGTGTGTGTTTTGCTGCTGATCAGAGCGGAGTTAAGTGCTCTTTGATTGCCGCGGGAGCGGCTTTGTAATTACGCTGTTGGGTGGGTGGTATATGGGGGGGGTAATAGGGGTTTTAATTAGGTTTATATCCAAGCTAATAGATTTCTCTGCTCCTGCACTCCTGGTTTGTTTTCATTTGGAAGATGTTTGAAACAAGCCTTAGCACGTGTGTGTGGTGTGTGTGTGTGTGTGTCTGTCTGTGTGGGTGTCTGTGTGCGTGTGTGTGTGTGTGTGTGTGTGTGTGTGTCTGTGTGTGTGTGTGTGTGTGTGTGTGTGTGTGTGTGCGTGTGTGTGTATGTGTGTGTGTGTGTGTGTCTGTCTGTCTGTGTGTGTGTGTGTGTGTGTCTGTGTGTGTGCGTGTGTGTGTATGTGTGTGTGTGTGTGTGTGTGTGTGTGTGTGGTGTGTGTGTGTGTTTTGCTTTTTAATTTTCATCAGCTCTTCCCTGCCGTCTGAAATTGCTTCTTTTGCAGCTCGTGATATCCCCCTGCCCCCTCCGTGTAGCTGGCAATGAGAAGCAGTTCTTCTCCGCACCGCACGTGAAAGACTGCCGCAGGTACAAGCCTTCTGTGGCACAGCGGAGCAGAGAGCAGAGAGGGCAGGAATCGGTTCCCCTCTTACACTCCTAAACAGCAGAGTTGTGTCGGGGGCCTGACAGGGAGGCCAAGACCCCTGCACAAGGGCACACACACTGGGGCTGGTGAAAGGTCCTCTACAGACTCACCTTCTCCCCAGGACCAAGTAGTGAACCAGCACGCTAACTGAATGGTACCGTGGGTAAAAAAAGTGAAAGTGAGCTTGTGATGTCATTCAGTTAGCGTGAGCTGCTTATTCGCTATTTGGTCTAAGTTGTACAAAATTCTCTCGTTCTCCTTCCTACTGAAAGCACTCGGCAAGCTTGTACAACTGGGCTATGATTCTAATGACTATCGCTTTATCCTGAGATAGTCTTATTTATACTAAATACAGTCTGAAAGGCGATAGGATAAGGCCCCTCCTTAGTGGCCTAGCCCTGTCCAATGAAGTTCATGTGTCCCTTATTAGTGGCATTTGATTGGTGGCCTCTGGCTGTCAGTTACGTCGAGTTTGGCCTGTCTGAATTGATGATTTATTAATGATTTATGCCTCACCTTCAGTGGCTGGCCTAACCTCAGTGGTCGTTCTCTCTTTCTCTCTCTCTCTCTCTCTGTCTCTCTCTCTCTGTGTGTGTGTGTGTACAGGCCTAATACAGGCCCAATACTGACCCACTGTAGACCCACTATAGATCCAATGCAGACCCAATGCAGACCCAATACAGACCTAAAACTGGCCCAATACAGACCCAATGCAGACCCAGTAGACCCAATACAATACAGACCCAATGCAGACCCAGTAGACCCAATACAAGACAGACCCAATGCAGACCCAGTAGACCCAATACAAGACAGACCCAATGCAGACCCAGTAGACCCAATACAATACAGACCCAATGCAGACCCAATACAATACAGACCCAATGCAGACCCAGTAGACCCAATACAATACAGACCCAATGCAGACCCAATACAATACAGACCCAATGCAGACCCAGTAGACCCAATACAATACAGACCCAATGCAGACCCAGTAGACCCAATACACTTCTGCAACTCCACCCTGTCCCTTGAAACCTTTGAATTGTCACCAGTCCTCAACCAAACTTTCAGCTCCGTCTCCTGAACTCCCATCAAATGAGTTGCCTGACTATGGAAGTACATGTCTTGTTGTATCTGCCTCGCTTTATGGAAGTTATTTCTGACACAAGTTTGACACAAGAGCATTTTAGATTCTTGTTTATCTTTTTTTTTTTTTTTTTCTCCTCAGGGCTTTGTCTCTGAAGACAAATGCCATTGCTGCCGTCTGTGTTCTCTTACTTGTGCTGTTGGCTTTAGAGTTGTTTATCTATTTATCTTGTATTTTACCCTTATCTGTTGTGTGTGTGTGTGTGTGTGTGTTGTGCTTTTGTGTTGCTGTGTGTACATGCTTAAAAGTGTGTTTGTTTAGAGAGCATAAATAAGCCTGTTATTCTGTTGTTTTTTTCCTCACTATGTGCTCTGTGCTATTATGTTCAAACTTACAAAAAGAGGGTGAGAGAGAGTGTGTGTGTGTGTGTGTGTGTGTGTGTGAGAGTGTCGGACAGAGAGAGAGAAAGAAAGGGACAGAGAGACAGAGAGGAAGAGGTGAAAAGAGGACATGGAGAGAACGTGAGCAAGTGAAGGATAAAATCTGAGAAAAGGCGAGAAACAAAGAAGCGAGAGAATAGAAAGAGAGAGATGGAGAAGAAAAAGATGTTGGGAACATCAGAGGAACAAAAAGAAAAAAAGAGTGAATAAAGAAAAAGAGAGACAAAGTTAGTTTATTATGTTATAGATGCTGTCACACATTGCAGCAAAGCAAACCTTCAAATATTGTATGGTACATTGTATACACACACACACACACACACACACACACACACACACACACACACACACACACACACTCATGGTCACATGGAAAGAAGAATTGGTTAACTTACACAAAGACTTCTGACCACTGACCTCTTTTGTGACATTAATTAGAAGTGCACAAAGGCGTGTGTGTGTGTGTGTTTAAGGAGCAGTTGCATGGTACAGCTTTAAAATATAAATCTTTTGTGGAATGTGCCTTTTTGTCTTTGTGTCTGCTTGGCGGTGTGTGTGTGTGTGTGTGTGTGTGTGTGTGTGTGTGTGTGTGTGTGTGTTTGTGTGGTCTTGCTAATATTGCTTAATTATTTTAAGCTGTGAAGCTGCCTCCTATGGCAGGTTGACGTTTTAATCCATAATGCAGATGATCTTACACACACACACACAGACAGACAGACACACACACACACACACACATACACACACACACACACAACCACAGACACCCTCCCCCCACACACACACAACCACAGACACCTCCCCACACACACACACACACACTCATATGCCTGTGCCTGTGCACACACACACACACACACACTCATATGCCTGTGCATGTACACACACACACACACACACACACACACACACACACACACACACAAATAGTGGTTAGAGAGAAGCCAAAGTAAAGCATAACAACAGTATGACTACCTAACAGAGCAAAGGGTGTGAGGTATCCCTTCCCTCTGTACTGGGACAAATATCTGCCCTGAAGAACAAAGAGGCCAATATGGCAACATTTTGACCAAATCATCCCAAATGTTCAGACCTTGGGATCAGCAGGACAAACCCACAGGGATTCTGGGAGAGGACTGGAACACCTACAGAAATTACTGGCCGCCCGCTCTGTTTCCTCTCATAGAGTATCCTCACTTAACAATACCAAAAAATGGCCCCCGCCTTTGGCCGTCTGTCTGCATGAACTCACCTGCCTAGCTGTCTTTTTCTGGCTCTTGTCTCTGTTACTTTCAGTCTCAGTGTTGGTTTTGTGACAGTTTCAAATGTTTGATGTTCTGAAGTATTTAGGGTGTGTTTAGTGTTTAGGAAAGAAACAGAAAGAGTAAGAAAGAGAAAGAGAGACAGACAGAGGAGGGGAGAGAGAGAAAGAGAGACAGACAGAGGAGGGGAGAGAGAGAGAGAGAGAGAGAGAGAGAGAGAGAGAATGGTGTGCACTGGCCTGTTCCTCTGTCCCTGCTGTAGGCCTCTGTGGCTCCCTGGCTCTTTGCCAAGGCTGTCGATCTCATCATGGGATCAAACCTAATTAACTGCCTGTCACAATGTATCACATCACTCAACAAATCTGATGTTTGTTTGTTTGTAGGTGTGTGTGTGTTTGTGTGTGTTTGTGTGTGTGTATAGGTGTGTGTGAGTGTGATTTGACTCACCATGAAAGACAGTTCGGATGCACTACACCCCTTTTCACACATGCTGAACATAACCTCTAAATCATTCATGCACTATTGAGAGAGAGAGAGAGAGAGAGAGAGAGAGAGAGAGAGGGAGGGAGGGAGAGAGAGAGAGAGAGAAAGGGAAAAGGCGAGAATGTGTGTGCTTGTTGAAGTTGCTCACTTGAGCAGAAAATCAGGGAGGTTATTGTTGGTTGCGCACTATGAATTCTGGGAAGGCTGATGATGGGCACTGGATGTTTTGGAAACAGTGGGATGGAAAGACATGCTTTCTGCACTCTCTGTGTGTGTGTGTGTATGTGTGTGTGTGTGTGTATGTGTGTATGTGTGTGTGTGTCAGTATCATATAGGTATCATCATGCAGAGATAATGTTATCTGTTGCGCACCTTGTTTGGGGGTGTGTGTGTGTGTGTGTGTGGGGGGGGGGGGTGCAGTTGTCAGCTGCTGCTTCTGCTGCTGATGAAGTGTGTGTCAGGGGTGGTGCTGATGCATTGAAAGCACCACTGATTTATCCCATGGAAATCAGTACAAGATGGCTGTGTGTGTGTGTGTGTGTGTGTGTGTGTGTTGTAATTCTATTTGTATTTATAGTGTTTAGGAGAGAGAGGATGTCTGCTTTTAAATAAAAGAATACAGCTAGGCAGGGACTGGAGGAGGAGTCATAATTCAAATTCACACATGACTACACATGCACACACACACACACACACACAACATCCACCATACAGTTAATTCTTTACCTTTCCCACTCTCTCTCTCTCACACACACAGACACAGACAGTTACTTTGTAACTTTGGATCTCTTATCTGGAATCTCATCTTTTTCTTTCTCTAACAGACGCTTGCACACAGGAAGCTTGACAAATATGCACGCACACACACACACACACACACACACACACGCGCGCGCACGCGTGCACACACACACACACACACACACACACACATGCGTGCACGCACACACACACACACACACACACACATGCGTGCACACACACACACACACACACACACACACACACACACACACACACACAAACCTCTAATCAAAACTACAGAATGGATAGAGTCCTGTGTAAGCAAATAGTGCCTGAAAAGACCAAAACAGAGGTTTGAGTCCACAGCATTTCACATTGTGAGCGTGTGCATTTTAATATGTACTGGACCTATAGTGCTCTTGAGTATGTGTGTGTATGTGTGTGTGTGTGTGTGTGTGTGTGTGTGTGTGTGTGTGTGTGTGTGTGTGTGTGTGCATGTTTGGGTAAAAGTTGCCTATTGCCCCTCAGGTGGCATGTGGTATGCCAATAAATTGTGGGCATCAAGTCTTGTGACACTCCACTTCACTCATTAGAGACTTCTGCGTGTACGGAGAGAAATGAATGGATGACACAGAAAGATGAGGGAGGAAATGTGTCTCTATTTCAGACTCCCATGTTGAACAGTGGCCACATTCATTTGTTCTTCTGGTCAGTCTCTGTTCGCTCTCTTTCTTTCTTTCCTTCAACTCTCTCTTTTTTTCACCTCTCTCTCTCTCTCTCTCTCTCTTATTAGTTCTGTCTCTCAGCTGCTCTCATAGTGTAAAGCGAGTGACTGCAACCATAGCCCTGTTGTTTGTGCTGTCAGTTGGAGGAAGAAGTGGATTTTGAATAGCATAGACCACATAGTGAACTGGAAGCTAATGCTAACTGATGTGCACCATAAACTCACTTTCACTTTAATTTCTCACAGTACACATCAGTTAGCATAAGCTGCGGGTTCGCTATTCGGACTGCGTTGTTCAAAATCCTCTCGTTTTTCTTCATACTGACAGCACTCAATGAACACGGACAATAGGAATGTGGTTGGAAGTACTCTAGACGATGCTTTAAAGAGATCCGTTCCGAGAGCTGACCTTAAGAAAATGTAATTTAGAAGAAGGAATTAGAATCTCAAATTTCTCTGTCTGTCTTTAGTAGAATCTCAAAATTCTCTTTCTTTCTTTCTGTCTTTCTTTCTTTCTTTCTTTCTTTCTTTCTCTAACCTGTTCTTTCTCTCCCCCTGTGTCTCCCGCAGGCACAGTGCTGGTGGAGAACATGCAGATTAACGGCCGGGCAGAGGATCCGGACAGGACCATCTCTCTGACCCTACTGGACAACTATGACCACTGGGTAATTTTGGACTCGGCCCGACAGAGACTCTTCCTCAACAGCACAGGCAGAGTACTGGACCGTGATGTAAGGGACAGATGCTCAGACACACACACACACACACACACACACACACACACACACACAGACACACACACACACACGCACACACAGAGTGATACATGCACAGACAAGGCATTCACACACACAGTTCCAGTAAGGTACTTGTTTGTGCCATAGGTGGGTGAACTTGTGGCCTTGGTGTGTGTGTTTGTGTGTGTGTGTGTGTGTGTGTTTTGGGCTCTGATAGATGTTTGCTGCCGTGTTCCAGCATGACAGAGATGAAGTGGGCTGTACTGAAACTCAGCACAGTTGTAACAGTCTGCTTTAAATCAAAATGATGACTTTTTCCAAAGGCAGACAAACACATCCACACACACACACACACACTCACACACATACACACACACACACACACACACACACACACACACACATACAGCCTTCTTTGCTTCATTTGTCATTTAAGGTTGCTCTTGCATGGATGTGCACCCACCCACAGACACACACACACACACATACACACGCACACACAGCAGAGGTGGATCCTAGTTCTGTGCTATGCTCCTCTGTGATGACTAAAGAACAAACACACACACACATACACACACGCACACACACAGACACACACACACACACAAGCGCACTCATAAGTACTTTGCCTCTTGTGTTGGTAGTAAGGTCGCCCATTGAGCTTATTTCCATTTCAAATGTAGCGGTGGTGCCCAGGAGGCTGGGGCAGTGCGGGGGCAGTGCGGGGGCAGTGTGGGGGCAGTGCGGGGGGCAGTGCTGTGGGCGTCTGGACTGTTTAGATGGGTTGGACTGCGGCCCTGCTGCAGGGCATGCCTCCAGAGAGACTCTGGGTTAGGAGTCAGACGCAGCCCCAGTAGAGGGAAGACATTTAGCTGCATAAACGCACAAATACATCCACTAGTGTGGACAGCAGCCTTTCAAAATGCCTTCTCTCTATCTCTTTCTCTCTCTCTCTCTCTCTTTCTCTCGCTCTCTCTCTCTCAAATCAAATCAAATCAAATCATACGATGCTATATTGGTATGAATAAATAAAGTTGTTGTTGCCATCACAACAGATATAATATTTTGATTGATAGACAAAAGAAAGTAAGAATGGAACTAGACAGGAAATGTCAGTAAACACTTAAACACTTAATAAGTCCATAAGAATGATGAGAGCATCTATAGCAGTGGCATTGCCACATGATATTGTAGTTAAATGTGCTCAGGGTACTG
>PYXC01002777.1:102500-125000 GCA_015244755.2 Tenualosa ilisha | reverse complement strand
CCTGCTAGCGCTAGCCTTTCGTCGGGCAGCCCTGGGGCCTTTCCTACAGGGGATCCCTCAGGAACTGTCGCCCCCAGAGGAGGTGTGATAGCTGGGCCTCTCCATGAGCCTCTGGCCAAACACTCACCTAAGGGGACAGTTAAACGCTTCCTGGCGGAGGAGTGAGGGAGGAGAGCATATAGCTGATTCCCAGAAAGCAGCAGACTTGT
The DNA here is from genome assembly GCA_015244755.2 of Tenualosa ilisha. NCBI lineage: Eukaryota > Metazoa > Chordata > Actinopteri > Clupeiformes > Clupeidae > Tenualosa > Tenualosa ilisha. Next base: position 124,791 of record PYXC01002777.1, on the reverse strand, counting down.
GGGAACAGCATACAGAATTGGGTTCAGTTTGTGAACTTAATGGCCTAAAGCATTGAAACATCACACAACAAATATAGAGGAATAAAAGTCAGTACTGGATATATTTTTATTTTTTTCCCATGAACGTTAAACCATATGGAATAGGATGCAGGATAGATAGATAGATAGATAGATAGATAGATAGATAGATAGATAGATAGACAGATAGATACTTTATTTATCACATAGGAGCTTCATAAAATGAGTTCAGTAAAGTAGGTCCACTTGTTGTCCAATCGAGTAGTTTATCCGCATGACTGGCCAGAGCTTTGGGGAGGTGGCTATGAAATTGATTACTTGATATTGATAATGAAGGTGACCTGATAAGGTTAAATCTGATACATCGTATCCGTGATTTGAACTCATTCCTACAATGGGTGCATTTATTATGACCGCCGCTAGCGAAGCCCGCCGCCGTCTCCTGACAACTGCCATGTGGATCCTGAATATTGTACTGTTACAACAAAACAGAAACACTGCTTTAGCACATACGTTTGACATTAACTTCACACCTAAAACACCTCCTGCATGACACTATATATCTTACCACAACCAGTTCAAAGGTCTCCCTTATCGCTCTCTCCCCTCTGCCACTTTGCAATGGAGATGTAGACATGGCCATTTCCTGGAAACAAATACAACAGTAAATTAATCTATACCCATGCAAACATGTGCCTCTATCATAACCCCCGATGCACCTCTTCAAGCCACATCTTAGTGTAGCCATTGCTCTGCCTTTCCCCCTAAAACACACACATTTGACCTGGATTCCTGAGCATCTGCCCAGCTCTGCTGCTAGCAATATTTTCTACTTGCCTTTTCCTGCAGTAATCACAATAGACAATGATGATCTATCCCACTTCTTCTGCCAAAAGTGAAGATGTTCAAACATCCCATCAAATATATGCTCCAGCTAATCCGCGGCCACACCTATGTTGTATGTAGGCCACACACCAGCTGGACCACCCCTTCACAACACACACATCACAGCCAAACCCATTTACTCTTACTGTTAAACTCTATCACACCACGGGTGCCCTCTCAAACACATTCAACACCACTCATCTATTAATTCCAACAACAACCACTGCACACATACACATTCATAAGAGTGACCACATGCCTGAACTTCACCTACCATTCCCAACACTGCACACAGACACATTCATAAGAGTGACCACATGCCTGAACTTCACCTACCATTCCCAACACTGCACACATACACATTCATAAGAGTGACCACATGCCTGAACTTCACCTACCATTCCCAACACTGCACACATACACATTCATAAGTGTGACCACATGCCTGAACTTCACCTACCATTCCCTCCACCATGTCTATTGGTATAACTACCTCCACAACTACTTCTGCAAACCACAAAAATATACTGCATTTCATTGTATTACATCGCACAGTCCACTACTTACTATATCCAACAAACACATTCAACTCTTATGCTCCTTTTCCTCTAATATTCTCTCCCATTGAAATGCGTGAAACACATCTAACTCTGCTTTCTGAAAATCCCAGTGAACACGTCACAACCAAGATAAACAGCCTTAGGCAAAGCCTGTTTCATGGCAAACGTAACTATGCAAATTCTCCAACAGCCACCGAACCTACTTCTCCAGCTAAAACTTTACTCATACCACAATTACATAGTTACTACAACTACACCTAACCCATTCCACAATCCCTCCAACCAGTACATACTAACTGGCATAATCTATTCAAGATTGCTAGTGCCTGCTAGAATCCAGACAAAGTCTGAAGGTTTATTTCTGAAAACAGAGCACACCACTGTGTACAGTCCTGCACACCACACTGCACTAACTACACAAACATTCAAACTGCCAAATCTGCTTTTACCATTCCCCTAATCCCCAGTTTAACATCTTCTACATACAGAAATTCTCACCTCACAACACTGACCTACCACAAACTCATCATACCAACGGTTCCCACATTTCAATACACTGCGGCTATGCAGTGCATCTAGTTTATTTATGTATTTGTTTGTTTGTTTGTTTGTTTATTTTGTTTGGTGTTCTGTATTTATCTATCTTTATTTAGCCATTTAGAGGCAGGCTCTACTAAATGCTAATGAGAAACAGTATTTTGTTCCTGTTGTGTATGTGAGTACTCAGCTGAAGCAAGAAAAGTAATCTTGAATCTTGCAATGGTTCCTCTCGAACAGTATCTGAGAGCCCAGAGCTTTAGGTAGGTGGCTAATCGATGGTTCCTCTCAAACAGTCAGGTATTTAAGAGCCCAGAGCTTTGGGTAGGTGGCTATGAAACAAATGGTTCCTCTCGGACAGTATCTGAGAGCCCAGAGCTTTGGGTAGATGGCTATGAAGGAAATGGTTCCTCTTGGACAGTATCTGAGAGCCCAGAGCTTTGGTTAGATGGCTATGAAAGAAATGGTTCCTCTCGGACAGTATCTGAGAGCCCAGAGCTTTGGGTAGATGGCTATGAAGGAAATGGTTCCTCTTGGACAGTATCTGAGAGCCCAGAGCTTTGGTTAGATGGCTATGAAAGAAATGGTTCCTCTCGGACAGTATCTGAGAGCCCAGAGCTTTGGGTAGAATGGTTCCTCTCGGACAGTATCTGAGAGCATGACCACCAGCGGGGGGTGGGTTGAGATGTGCTCGTATCACTGGGCAGCAGACGGACGCAGCTAATCCCTGAAGATTGAATTGTGGGAATCCAGTAGATGGAACAGAGCCTCTGAATCACCTGCAGAGCCACAGAGGAAATGGTGCGTCCGTTTGGATGGTTGGCTGTGCAAAAATTGATTGGATGGAAACTCTGACAGCCTCCAAAACCTTGTTAAATCCAGTGACAAAAGCGCTGCCCCAGAGTCCTGTCTGCCTCCCATTCCATCCTTACGCACGGCAGTGCAGTGCTGCATATCAGGACTGTCCTCCACCAAGCCACTGTCCAAACAGATGACTCGCTGACAGGACAGGAGAAACCAGATGGGCGGTGTGGCCATATCTAGACCCAGAGCACACATACACACATACACACACACACACACGCAGTGTGTGGCCAGAGAAGCTTATCTTATCTAGACCCAGAGCAATTTGGCTACATGCCCTGGAACCACACTTTATATAGAATCCAGTCCCATAATTTTAAGGTAGGCACCTGGGAATCTCAGACAGATAACCTCACTCTCTCTCTCTCTCTCTCTCTCTCTCTCTCTCACACACACACACACAAACACACACACACACACACTCACTCACACTCACAGAATCACCACCTCTGTTCAACCCAACTAACTAACTAACTGAAATAAACCAAAAAAGTGAAATGAAATCTGCTTTATTGGTCTGGTCACTGTGATGCTCACTTTGAGCTCAGCACTGTCTCCTCTCACCAAACCAGCAGGGACGTACAGTAAGACCAATAAAGGTGAGCCTGCCTGCCTGCCTGCCTGCTCCCATTTCCTCACCCTGCCTCCTCACTAGCTCTGTAAGTCTGTGTCTCTGATTGAGCTTCAGTGTGTGTGCGTGCGTGCGTGCGTGCGTGTGCGTGCGTGTGTATGGGAGCCGGGCCGAGCCGAGCCGCAAACCCCGTGGGAGCCGCACTCCAGGGATTTCCTGTCACTGCACTAGGTTGCTATGGGAGCAGGGGCTGATGGGATAGCACCCTCCGTGCTGGCAGAAGGACAGGCGCCTAATGGGCTCCAGCTAACTAGCTGCCTTGCGTGTGTCCTACTGGGGGGTGCTGGGCTTTTCAATGGGAGCAGATCAACCTGAACTTTAGCCCACGTGCTGCCTCTGCTCTGTCAGGGATTTTTTTTTTTACTCTACTTTTTTCAGTGTGAGGACTCAAGCAGAGGAAAAGTAAATGCCATTGCAAGCACTCTGCAGGTAGTTTTTTCTAAGCTACAGTTGTCCCTGTTGGCAACTTTAGTTGGTGTAAATGTGCTTGTTTCGTATGAAGGAGCCAGAATAATTATTTGTAACAAGCTGAAACAGGTGGAGGGTATTTAGTTATAGGATTCTTTGAAAAAACTGAGAGTGGGTCTCTCTGTTTTAATGCAGTTTTGGGGTGCAGTGAGTCAGAGCATCTGTGGCACGGACGGGTGCTCTCCCCAAAATTGGACCGAGTCGCAATGACTCCCTGGTGGCCCGCTGGGGCTGTTTATTAGGCAGGGGTGCAGAGCTGAGCGCTGCTTCCCAGGGTTTTTATGTTTAATTATGAACACACAGAGCAAAACGCCTCGCAGCCGAAGCGCGACAGGGGGCCAGCGAATCGAAAGTGCAGACTCAGCGATGGCTCATTAGAGATTGGAGCATACGTAAACTATAGTCTATTCATGTTAAAGCATAGTCTCTCTCTCTCTCTCTCTCTCTCTCTCTCTCTCTCTTGCTTTCTGTTTTCTTTGTTTTGTGTTCTTAGTGTTAGCTTAAGATGCATCAGTGTGAGATGTGGTTATTGTTTAGGCTTTAGAACCTTGTTCCGCCATCCATACATAGGAGAGCTGAAATTAAAGTCACATGACAGACTTATGTTCTATTCTGACATCATTCAATCAACAGAAAGTATAGCCTGTTAGTGGAGCTATATACACTGTGTGTATATCTGTACACTGCACTCTGCACACTGTTTACAGAATGAAGCAGAGAAGGTTCTGGAAGGTCTGGGTCAAGTCCTAATTGGCGCAAGTGTTGACGAGCGTTTTCTCTGTGAAGTGGCACAGACCAGTAGAGACTATCGCATCTGACAGTTGGCCTAGCTAGCTAGCTGTGTGCTGTGTGAATGTACTCTGTCCAGGACAGCTGTTGTTTGCGACTTTGGAAGTTTTTGAGCATCCCAGGAGCCAAAACTGTCCTCCTGTTTTATACTCGCTCTGCTCTGCTAGGGCCCAATAGGAAACCACACTGCCCTGTGAGCTGCTAGCTTTGTCTTGAGTAATAAACTGACCCCTAAATAAAAATGCTGATAAGTCTTGTTCTCTCTCATTGCCTCTGTCTCTCTTGCTCTCACTCTCCCACTCACTCTCCCACTCACTCTCTCTCTCACTCTCCCACTCACTCTCCCTCTTTCTCCTTCTCTCTTTGAAGGTGTAATTAGTGTAAAATGGGTTTATGGTCTTTTACAGGCTCCCAACTCCCAAGGTGAGGCTTAGGGCACATTAAAATCTGTGTTTGGGAGTTAGGATTCATTCATGCTTGGCCCATCTGCACTTTATGTGTGTGTGTTTGTGTGTGTGTGTGTGTGTGGGGGGGGGGGGGGGTATACACACACACACACACACACACACACGCACAATGTGTGTAGAGTAGAAGAAAAAACAATATATAGAATTATATACAGCGAAGTGAACACACCATTGGCACTGTGTGCTGTAAGAGTTAATAATATCCCAGAGGGAGATCACAGGTGACTCATACCTGTTTCTACAGAAGAGCTGCTGTCATAGGCTAGGGTCAGTAACAGAAACATTAACAGTTCAGCGTCATCTTGGAGACCAGCCAACATCACTGATGAAGAGCAAATGCAATGTTTTTACCTCCAGTGCAAGATGAACAGTAGATTTCACATATTAGCATTAGCATATGCTAGTGGTCATTAACACCAGAGCAGTTCCCACCAGCCTCAGCGCCATATGCCAGTGCCACCCTGCCTGGCCAGCATCTCTTCTCTTCTTCATTTAGTTCAGACAAGCACTCAGATCTGTAAACACATGCTGAAAAGCAAAGATAAACAGTCAGTAATTTGTGGAGTCATTTGTCTCCATCTGTCTGGGTGAGCTTGCGGCGCTGGGCCTTAATCGTGTAAACAAATTTGACCCCTTAATGGTCAATAATGGAGTGCAAAAATAAAGAAAAGAAAAGAAAGAAGGAAAGAAAGAAAGAAAGAAAGAAAGAAAGAAAGAAAGAAAGAAAGCCATCATTTGTCAATATGTTTTGACCTTGTGTGACACTATTCTTCTTATTGTTTGTGACATTACTTTCTTGGTCTTGAAATCAAATTAATTTATTGACCTCCTCAGACAGGGTCTCAGCGGGCCCCTGTATATTTACATTTAGTTTTATCCCATGGGGGTCTTGGTGGCCATATCAATAAAGCAGGATTTATTTTCGAGCCCATCATCATTTCCAGGCTACTCTACTAGCCAGGTTCTTTAGCAGTTATTCCTCCAACGGCCCATGACTGTAGCACGTAACTTTAGCAACATGAGAAGGATTCCCTCGTTCAGATCATTTTTGTCCAGCCAACATGAGAAGGATTCCCTCGTTTAGATCATTTTTGTCCAGCCAACATGAGAAGGATTCCCTCGTTTAGATCATTTTTGTCCAGCCAACATGAGAAGGATTCCCTCATTTAGATCATTTTTGTCCAGCCAACATGAGGGGGATTCCCTTGTTCAGATCATCTCCGTCCCGCCAACATGAGGGGGATTCCCTCGTTCAGATCATCTCCGTCCCGCCAACATGAGGGGGATTCCCTCGTTCAGATCATCTCCGTCCTGCCAACATGAGAAGGATTCCCTCGTTCAGATCATCTCCGTCCCGCCAGTCGCTCTCCATTCATGTGCCATGTACACTTAAAGGGATATGCCACTGTTTTGGCCAATTTACTCATTTTCCACATCCCCTAGAGTTAAACCATTGAGTTTTACCTCTCATCAGTTAATCCAGCCATTGTCTCAGTCTGACGGTGGTGTTTTTAGCTTCAGGTTAGCATATGTCATTGAATCCTTTGGTGGCCTCTAGCTTCTCACACATTAGCATCTTGCTTAAAAGTGTCCACAGAATTCTGGTATTTTTGTTATTTAAATTTGACTCTGTGACTCTGTTGACTTCTGTAGTTCCAAGGTCTACTAAGACCAATGGAAAATGACATTTTAAATCAATATGACATGAAACTATACTCTCATTCCGGCGTTCTGGCATTCCGGCAACCAAATGTTTAGAGATTGGATGATTGGTGACAACACCATAGGGGCACCCAGATAGTAGGACTGCAGTGATACATAGAGGAGATGGAGACACTGCTGCTGGTTTAAAGTGTTCTGAGGTGTTCTGGTTAAACCATCTACAAATGACTTATAAATGACAGCAAACTGTGAAATAATAAATGACTAAATGAATAGAATAAATAAATTATTGATAAAGAATCAGACCGATAAGCAGGATCGAGATTGGCATCAATATAAATCCTATCAATTTCCAGCCCTAGTTAGTTTAGTAACCCAAAGTGTCCATTGTGTCCTCAGACTACCTTAAACCCCTGACGGTGGTGCCGCCCATCAAGGCCGTGGACCAGGACCGCAACATCCAGCCCCCTTCGGACCGCCCAGAGATACTCTATTACATACTGGTCGGTGAGTAAGGACACCCATGGATAGGTGAAGCTTGTGCACATACACACACTCACATACACACACAAACAAAATGGTAAATAATAACAAAAACACACACACACACACACACTCACACACATTCCATTCAGCCCCTCACACACTGTGTGTGTGTGTGTGTGTGTGTGTGTGTGTGTGTGTGTGTGTGTGTGTGTGTTTGCAGGGCACCCGTCTGCCTATAGGGAATACTTCTCTTTGAACAGCACTACAGCAGAACTGCTCCTTCTCAAGCCTGTCAGTAGAGACCTCTTTCACACCTTCACTCTCGTCATCAAGGTAATTACACACCCAAGCTTCTGAGTGTATGTGTGTGTGCGCGCAAATGTTTATGTGTGTGTGTGTGTGTGTGTGTGTCTGTCTGTCTGTGTCCCTGTCCTGTCCTTGTGTGTGTTTGTGTGTCACCCTGTGTGTCTATGTGTCTCTATGTGTGTCTGTGTGTCTCTATGTGTGTGTATGTGTATGTGTATCATGGTGTTTTGTTTGTGTTCAATCATGTTGTGTAAAGCATGTGTGGAGAGAAGCTAATTTGAAGAGAGTCTATTTGCAGTAGAATATTAACTAGAGATGACAAGCTTTTTGTAAAAGACCAACTGGCCTACAAACAAATTCAAATAAATATGTATGTTCAGACCGATAGGGACGCCAGTAAAATAAACACAGCCTTTTGGGAGCTGTGGAGCTACACTTGCATGTGTAGTGTTCTGTAAGATAATGGAATGAGTGTTTCTGTGTGTGTGTGTGTGTGTGTGTGTGTGTGGTGTGTGTGTGTGTGTGTGTGTGTGTGTGTGTGTGGTTATCGGATGCTTCACTTCCTGCCATTTCTACAAACAGAAAGTACAGAGGGGGGAAAAAATGTCAATCTGGTCCTGAGTCAGTCAGGAGTGAAAATACATTAGCCAAGGAAAGGTGGAGAGACTGTGTGTGTGTGTTTGTGTGTGTGTGTGTGTGTGTGTGTGTGTGTATTAGACGTGAGAATGCGATGCATTAGGCAAGTGGAGGTGAATAGGCTCTAGACTCTTCACACATTTTTTGTGTGTTTGTGTGTGCAATACAAACACACACACACACACACACACACACACACACACACATAGGAGGCAGATATTGAGAGGAATGGGTCCACACAGTGCAGGCCTGAGACTGGTGATGTTTCATGCAGTCACTCTTATATGCCATCCTTTGTGTGTGTGTGTGGTGTGTGTGTGTGGTGTGTGTGTGTGGTGTGTGTATGTGTGAGTGTTCACAGGAGAATGGCATATAAGAGTGACTGCGTGAAACCCAATACGCACACACACACACACACACACACACACACACACACACACACACACACACACACACACACAGGAGGCAGCTATTGAGAGGAATGGATTCACTCAGTGCAGGCCTGAGTCACACAATCACTCTTATACGCCATCCAATCATTGCCCCAAAAAATGGTCCTACCTCATTAGAAAGTCGTGTGTGTGTGTGTGCGTCTGTGCGCGCGCGTGTGTGTATCATTATAGTATTGTACTACAGCATAGCCAACTGTGTGTCTTGTCCACAAGAAAAGTGTCATGAAAGGTGGTGGGGTGAAAGGTCATCATGCAAAGATCAGAGGCCATCTAAAGGCAGTGAGTCTGAGCTGTGGTGACCTTCTGTGTCAGCCCACGGCAGGTGTGAAGAGCCACTCATATTTCAGCTCAGGGTGACGGTGCTTTGTCATTGTTTGAGGCCAGTGGGAAAGAGAATTGTGACTGTCTGTGTGTGTTTGTGTGCGCTGTGTATGTGTGTATGGGTGTATTGTGTGTGTGTGTGTGTGTGAGGTGTGAGGTGTGTGTGTCTATCTTATCTTACTTATGTAACACTCATCCAAGAGCTGGCTCTCATAAATAAACTGTGAATGGCCTTCAAACTGGCTTCAATACCTATGAACAAGAGTGTGACACTCACACATACATGCACACACACACACACACACACACACACACACACACACACAAACACATTTACACATTTACACATTCATACACAGTCTGTGTTTGTCATCTCTGCATAAACAAGAGGTTTAAATGAGTTGTATTGGGATGCAACTAGAGAAAGAAGTTATGAGAAGAAGAAGCTCTGAACACACTGGCATGAGGACAGTTTCATTGCTTTACATGGAAGCCGAGTATTTTCAGTGGTGGAATGACGTTTGCATATGTGTGTGTGTGTGTGTGTGTGTGGAGTGTGTATGTGTGTGTTTGTGTAAATGTGTGTCCTCTGGAAGCTGATATCTTTGTCCCAGAGTATCCATATTTGAAGGGGGAGTGTAAATCGCTGGAGTGTGTTGTGGAGTCCTAATTGAGGCTGGCGTCGGCCCAGGCATGTATAATTGAAAACCCTGCTCCTTTTAAGCGTCTGTCCTTGATGTCATTCGGCCCCTCAGTAAAAAAAAAAAAAAAAAAAAAAAAAGAAAAGTCCCTCCTCTGCCTTCCGAGGCCTATTTGGCAGCACTGTGGTGTTGTTGAATGGGCTAACAGGGTTGAGGCGCAGGGCTTACTCAATGATGCCGCCTTTGATGTGCCGTTATGCAGTAGATCCAGAATCGATTGACTCCACCAGACCATAAACTCCAGTCAGCCCCACAGAGTTAGACAATCCGGCCGGTCAGTTACAAACTGGTCCAGAGCCAGTTTCCTATAGTGTGCACAGATCACGCTGGTCTAGAGTCAGTTTTCTATAGTGTGCACAGATCACGCTGGTCTAGAGTCAGTTTTCTATAGTGTGCACAGATCACGCTGGTCTAGAGTCAGTTTCCTATAGTGTGCCCAGATCACGCTGGTCTAGAGTCAGTTTTCTATAGTGTACACAGATCACACTGGTCCAGAGTCAGTTTCTATAGTGCACAGATCACGCTGGTCTAGAGTCAGTTTCCTATAGTGTGCCCAGATCACGCTGGTCTAGAGTCAGTTTTCTATAGTGTACACAGATCACGCTGGTCTAGAGTCAGTTTCCTATAGTGTGCCAGATCACGCTGGTCTAGAGTCAGTTTTCTATAGTGTACACAGATCACACTGGTCCAGAGTCAGTTTTCTATAGTGTGCACAGATCACGCTGGTCTAGAGTCAGTTTCTATAGTGTGCACAGATCACGCTGGTCTAGAGTCAGTTTCCTATAGTGTGCCCAGATCACGCTGGTCTAGAGTCAGTTTTCTATAGTGTACACAGATCACACTGGTCCAGAGTCAGTTTTCTATAGTGTGCACAGATCACGCTGGTCTAGAGTCAGTTTCCTATAGTGTGCACAGATCACGCTGGTCTAGAGTCAGTTTTCTATAGTGTGCACAGATCACGCTGGTCTAGGGCCAGTTTCCTATAGTGTGCACAGATCACACTCAGATCAGCGCTCAGGGTCACAGAGAACAGAGGCGTCTGTTTTGATTTCGCTTCATTATCTTGTTTACACATCGGCTGCATAATCTGTAAAATAATGCATGTCATTTCACTGTGCGGTGATGTATATTGCTGTGTGTGTGTGTGTGTGTGTGTGTGTGTGTGTGTGTGTCTTGTGGCTTCCCTGCTACATGCTCCCTTCTTTATTGCTTTGATTACAAGTCTGTTGATGGTTATTATGTGCTATTGCAATGATACTTTCTCTTTTCTCTCTCTCTCTCTCTCTCTTTCTCTCTTTCTTTCTCTCTCTTTCTCTTTCTTTCTCTCTCTCTCTCTCTTTCTCTCTCTCTCTCTCTCTCTCTCTCTCCCTCTCCCTCTCTCTCTATGTTTCTCTAGGTCTATCTCAGATGTGCATTGAATATGTCGTTTGAACTGTATGTTTAAATGCTTGTGATGTTGTTCCTCATGAAGGCTGAGCAGGACAACGGGCATCCGCTGCCGGCCTTCGCTGACCTGATCATCGAGGTGCTGGACGAGAACAACCAGGCGCCGTACTTCCTGCAGGCCACCTACCAGGGCTACGTCAGCGAGGCCTCGCCTGTGGGCACCACCATCTCCGCCAGCGCCAACCTCACCGCCCCGCTGCGCATCATCGCCCTCGACAAAGACATCGAAGAGGTGTGGCACATTCTTAAAATGTGATGTGTGGGGTGTGTTTGTGCGTATGTACATGCGCGCACGCGTGTGTGTGTGTGTGTGTGTGTGTGTGTGTGTGGTATAGTTATATATATATAGTTATATATATAGTTACTATAGGCTATTCCTCTGCTATTCCTACGAGGCTATTCCTCTGTTCCAGCTCTGCTGTTTCTTTTTTTATTTTTCATCTATTGTATCAAGATAGATGTGTGTGTGTGTGTGTGTGTGTGTGTGTGTGTGTGTGTGTGTGTGTGAGTGTGAGTGAGTGTGTGTGTGTGTGTGCGTGTGTTTGAGATTGATAACGTGTGATAGATATGATTCACCATAAATGACTTCAACAACCCATTATCACCAGACTGTGTTTTCGCTATGACATTTTGTTCCATTTAATTTAATTCCATGTCTGTTCAGTCATTGTCGTGTCTTTCCTCATTGTCCTAATGTTCAGCAAATGGCCGTCTCAAACAGTGGAATAGCCTGGCTTTCCTGCTCAGTGGGCTTCTCTGGTGGGTAGGATGCTAGATGGGTTCTCGTCAAGCTGGGCATTTTTCAGGAGCCTCGCCAGTCATTGTGCTCGTTCCCCTGGGGTGAAGTCAATTAGGCCATTAAATCCACTCTGTACCTCACAGGTCCTCTTGACCAGCATGAAAGGGCAGCGTGTTGAAAGACACTTGAAGCTGTGGATGATATTGAGCTGCCAGCAGTCAGGCAAACTCCACAGTCCCAACTCTCTCCTGTAGTCACTGGATAGAACTTCAAGCAGAAGGAGAAGAAAAAAAAAGGAAAATTCTTATTGTGGTTTAAAAAGAGTGGCTATTGCGTCTGTCTTTACTGCAAGCAGTAAGTAGTCATGAACAGACGATAGAGTTAAACATGAAAAATTATGCTTCTATCAGCAACACCAACACTTAATTTAATGAACAGAAGGGAAGAAAGAGAACAGTTTAGAAGGAAAGTGGGTTTGTAATTGGCATGCTTGCAAGGTGTAGTAGCAGCCATTTTGAAGTGGCTGAATAGAGAAGTGGGAGCTTCATTCAAATGCAATGAGGCCCAGTAGCCAGAGATTTAGGATCATTTGGGCTTCGTACTCTAAAAGACTGGGCCGACGATCTTGCCAATGCTCAGCAGGTTATTATCAGCTTATTGCGCTGCCTGTATCATTCTGTGGAATGAGTGTGCCTTGCTTTTGTGTCGGGCAGAGATCAAACCCAATGTGCTTTATTTCCCCAACCACAGCTGGAGCCAGGAGACACTCCTGTAGGTATTAAAGAGAACTGTCATAGTGCTGTGGTCCTGCGTGTTTATTTTGGTTTCATTCTCTTTCTTTCTTTCTTTCTGTCTGTCTTTCTTTCTTTCTTTCTTTCTTTCTTTCTTTCTTTTTTTCTATCCAGCCTTACCCCTACCTGTTGCATTGTTCATCTGTTCAAGGGGGAATGAATTAGCTTGTATGTTGTCAAATCAAAGTCCCCCCTGGATACAGATGAAGGTGCTTTGCATGGGTTTGGGTTTGGGTTTGGGTTTGGTAGGGGTGTCATAGTGACATGGTTGTGTATAGTCTTGCAGTGTCTCTGTTCCCTTCCTCTCTCTAACTGGTGGGCATTTGCCTTTAGTAGCCTACAGCACTGAATTAGGTAGTTGGGATATGCACACGCACACACACACGCACGCACACACTCTCCCTCCTTTGCTTCCTTGAGACATTATCCCCGACCCCTGCTTAGATCAAGGCTTCAGAGCAGATTTGATGGATCTGATTTGATGGAAATAAATCCATTTTGCTGCTAATGTGAAAGTTTAGCAAACACATTCAGCTCATTGATAAACACGGCCTCCTCTAACGAGCCAAGCCAAGGCAACCATGCTGACTTTTCACTTTTGGTTAGGCTCTCACGGTTGATTATGCATCGCACACACACACACACACACGCACACACACACACACGCACACGCACACGCACACACACACAGACCCTCCTGACAAACATTAGATGCAGCAGCTTTGTAGTTATTTCAGAGAATTTCAATTACTCTATCAGATTTGTTTATTTGACAGACTATTAGCATTGCGTTTACAGTATGTAAACACAAGCAGTTTTCTCCTGTGGAGCAGGGCAAAGGGAACAGAGAGTGAGCATTTCCTTTTATCAACACCCCCTTACACAACATGAATATGTATTATGTGTATTTTTGATTCTGTGTGCGTGTGTGTGTGTGTGTGTGTGTGTGTGTGTGCGTGTATGTGTGTATGTCTGTGCGTGTGTGTTTGTGCCTATGTGTATGTGTGTGTGTGTGTGTGTGTGTGTGTGTGTGTATGTGTTTCAGACCAAAGACCCGCAGGTCCAGATCCAGCTGGGAGATTTCATGTCCATCTTTACCGTCACGCCGGTGGGGATCACACGCTACCTCACCCTTCTCAAACCTGTGGATCGGGAGAAGCAGATGACATACACATTCACGGTAGGCTACTGTGCTATTACACACACACACACACACACACACACACACACACACACACACTCACTCCACAACACCCCAGCTGCCTCTGAGTGTTGAAGCATGTGTAGGAAACACACTGACATAGATTCGAAACATTCCACTTGTTCAGCATGTGATACAACCTCCTTAGAGAACCCCCCCCCCCACCCTTCAAACAGACACACACACACACACACACACACACACACACATATACACATATACACACACACTTTTATCAACAATGAAGACTTCACACAGGTTATTTCTACTAGGTTGCTCAAGAAACAGATTTAAAGAGGACACAACTCTTTTGTCCAGGGTCTGCATTTGTCTGTCTGTCTGTCCCACATGTTCAAAACAATGTCATCAAGTTTGATTTCGGCTGTATGGCTCCATGTCTTGACTTATTGATGTTAAAGGAGAAATGTGGTGTGAATCATGACTTATTGATGTTACCTTGTTGTTTGAGGTCAGTGAGTGTTGTCTATAGTAAAAAAAACACCAGAGGATTTCATACAACAAAGACATACTAAAGAACCAGTAGCTAATGTTAACTGAATGGGGCATAGGAATCAGAAAATGAAGACCCAGCTCTTCCAAGAATATCTCCTGGCGTGAATTTTGAGAATGCACTTAATAATTTAATTTCTCTACACTGTGTTACACTATTGCACTTTCAACTTAAAATAGTGCAGATTCTTTGTTAGCAATATGCACCCCTTTCATTGTGTCGTAGCTTGAATGTTATCCTCTTTTGTAAGTCGCTTTGGATAAAAGCGTCTGCTAAATGCCTAAATGCAAATGGAAATGGAAAATGAAAGTAAGGTACTGTGCCCCATGCAGTTAGTGTTAGCTGCCGGTTCATTAATCAGTCTATGTTGTATCAAATGTTCGTCTTCTGTTTCCCACCAACAGCATTTGGTGACCTTGAACATCGGGGCTGTGGATTGATTTACACCAGATTTCTCCATTATTTTCCTACTTTAAAGGCACTGGATATTTGCAGCATCATTCAGAGCGTTAGCGATAGTGATATCTTCTTAAGAATTTTCTTAAATTTGTTCTTAAGGCCCAATTAAAGACCTATGTTGGCAAATCCAAATCTTCTAGAAAAACGGGGTTTAAAGAACAAATTTCTTCATAAGAATAGTTGGCAAATGAAGCCCAAGACAAAGTATCATTCAGTTAGATAGGAATGCACATTAACAATAATCCCTATTTCAGTTAGATAGTAACGCACACTAACAGTAATCCCTATTTCAGGTAGATAGGAATGCACACTAACAATTATCCCTATTTCAGCTAGATAGTAACGCACACTAACAATAATCCCTATTTCAGTTAGATAGTAACGCACACTAACAATAATCCCTATTTCAGTTAGATAGTAATGCACATTAACAATAATCCCTATTTCAGTTAGATAGTAATGCACATTAACAATAATCCCTATTTCATGATTGGAGTGAAGAAACATTCTATACAGCTACAGTAGGAGTGGCTCTACAGTGCATGCACTGCACTCCCACTGGTTTGATTACAACTTTATGTCCATCGTCTATGCAGCAAAATAGACCCGAATCTGGTAAAAGAATGATTAAATGCTAATAATTAACAAACGAACTGAAATATCAGAATGCATGCGTCACACATGGCTGAAATATTTTCAACCCATACTTAGACTATAGTGGGGCCAATGCGTCATAAACAGTTGGGTAGCACATTAGCTAGGATATGTGCTCTCTGCAGTGAGTCAGCTCAGTGTTGCTAACTGTGTGTCTTACCTGGCCAAGCTAATCTAACTTAGCAAAAAGCCTTTTGTTCTGTCGGTGTGTCAGGGTTTTGTAAATAGAGGCACACTTGGACTCTACATGCGGTAGTGAACTTGAGTCTGGAATTGGTTTACCCAGAGAATAGAGTTCTGATTATTATGATGTGGGCAGAATGAGAACAATAGTGTTTGATTAAGTGGTGTTCAGTGTAAGGCTAGCAGCCAGCCAGCATTGGCTCTGCATTGTTTGAGCTATGCTTGATGCTACTCCCAGTGGGCGTGTTTGTTTTTCTTTAGTCTTTTTTTTCTCTCTCTCTCCCTTTTCTCTCCATTCATCCCTCTCTCCTCTCATCTCCTCTCCTATTCTTTGTCTTATTGTGTGTTGTGTTCATATGAAGTTCATTATCGTTTGTTTTCAAGTTTGTCTCTAAGGAGAGGGGAAAAAAAAACAGTGACAGTGTTGTTGTCTACATTGTGATGTCCCAAGCGAGCTCTCTTAGTGATTGGCACTGACGTCTGCGTATTATAATTAATCTCTGTCTCTGTGTCTCTGTCTTCTGTTGCATTTCACTGAATCACCTTCTTACGCACACACACACACAAACACACACACACACATACACACACACACAGACCGAGAGAGAGAGAGATTCTCTGTCTCTCCAAGGATTTTTCCACCAATTTTAAGCCCAAGAGATCAATCAGATCAGTGAGAAGCATTCAATTCCAATCTTCTGAAAACCAGGCAGTTTCCCAACTCCTTTCATAATCCCCCCCCCATTCCTCTACCTTTCTTTGTTGTTGTTGTGCTTTCCCTCTCTTTTTCCTCTCAACAGTTATTTAAGCAGAAAGACAAAACAGACCGATCATTTGGAGACAGAGTGGAGAAGATTGAATTGACTTCTTGCTTTTTCTGTGTAGTGTTGTTTGTTTATGCTCTCCCACACCGTTGCTCTTCCCTCGCCCACCACTGGTGCGCTCTCATTTAGAGTTGGCGAAGAAGAGAGGAGAAAAGTTTGTGACAGACTTTTTGAAGGTTGGCTCCAGTGTTTGTAGAGGAGAGATGAGAATGTTTGGTTGCCTTGTTTTATTAGTCTAGAAATAACCCCCCTTTGTTTGGCTGGTGTTGTCTTGTCGTGGACAAGAGGTAGAATGAGAAATATTTGTACACAAGAGTTGGGCCAAGGAGAGTCTGGGTCTGGAGGAGTTTGTGTTGGCATTGGGTTAATGGCACTAGCCACGTTGATCTGTCTGTCTGTCAGTCTGTCTGTCTGCATATCTCTCCATATATCTCTCAGTCGATCTTGTGGTATACCTGTCTGGCTGTCTGCATGCCTCTCTGTCTGTCTCGTTGTTTGTGCCAGATCTACCTGTCTGTCTGTCTGTACAGGTCTACCTATTTGCTTTTCTCTCTGTCTGTCTGTCTGTCTGTCTATCTTTCTCTCTCTCTCTCTGCCTGCCTGCATATATCTCTATATATCTACCTGTAGCTCTAGCTGCCTATCTGTCTGTCTGTCTGTCTGTCTGTCTGTCTGTCTTTCCCTCTCTTTATCTGCCAGTCTATCTTTCTGTCAGTCTGTCCATTTAATGGTCTGTCTCTCTATTTGCCTTTCTTTTTGCCCTTTTTGCCCTTTATTTGTTTGTCTATTTCTTTTCTCCACATCCCTGATCCCTGGTGAATATAGGGCATGTGCTCTCCTCCTTCATCTTCTCTCATCTCCTTTCCTGTCTTCTCCGCTTTGCTCTCCTCTGCTAGGTTCTGTTCCAGCGTACAGGGGCTAGCCCAGCAGCTCTGCTAGTCGTGGTCATGGAGCAGGAGAGAGGAGAGGAGAGTGTGCTCATGGAAAATATAGTATAGTGGGGATAGTCTTCCTACCTCTGAGCCTATACAGTCATATGCACTCAGGAACTCACACTGTGCACCTGAGACATGCTAAAGACGCTAAGCCTCCAAGACTGAGCTCTGTAGGGCTTGTGTCTGCAGAAGGGATGAACTGTATCCCAGTGTGACCCTCACTCCACAGTAGCAGTGTGGCCCTCACTCCACAGTATCCCCGTTCTGTTGAGAATGTTTACACATGGGTTCAAGATTAAAATGTTTTAAGCATGAAATGACTGTCAATCGTGAATGGCCAAAAATGACTGAATATGAACTGTCTGTGGTAATGACACATTAAATGTGTAGTAACATATGTCTGACCTGGTTATTAATCTGTAATAACATGTAATAACCCTCTGGCTCTCCTGGTCCCCAGCTCATTGCATCTGACGGTGTGCAGCAGAGCATGCCGGTGACAGTCAACATCCTAGTCATCGATGCCAATGACAACACGCCCACATTCTCTCAGGTGTCCTACAGCGTGGAGGTGTTCACTGATATGCTGCCTGGGGAGACTGTGCTTCAGGTCAGTCACACAGTTTTTCAAAGTTCACTATGTTGATGTGTTGTTTAAGTGATACAAACTAGTCTTGTGTGTGTGTGTGGGTGTGTGTGTGTGTGTGTGTGTCTGCCGTATATGTTGTGACCTTAAAGTAAATTACATTTACATTTATTTATGCATTTAGCAGATGCTTGGTGCTCAAGGGCACAATGGTGGTAGCCAGGATTCGAACCCACAATTTCCCAGGTTCCTTAACTGGTACACCATGTTGCATAGAGGAATTTTAATTACAATGTATGTATGTGTGTGAGTGTGTGTGTACGCGTGTGTGTGAGAGAGAGAGAGACAGAGAGAGAAGAGAAGAAGAAAAAGAGAGAGAGGAGAGAGAGAGAGAGAGATTTGTGGCAGCCTGCCATAACGTGAGGGACATCCAGTAAGGCCAGAGAGGAAGGAAGGAAGGAGAGAAAAAATATACTAGTTGCTACTTTTTCTTTTTCTTTTTTTATATTACTTGTCATTTTGTGTTGCTTGCCGACATTTTTCAAGATTGTGCTAAATGCTTATGTAGCTTTATTGTCATTGTGTGAGTCCACTTTTCTGTGTACATACCTGTATGCAAATGAGCTTTGGTGATAATGTTATTGAAACGGCCATGCTAATAAAGCTTTCTTGAATTAAATTGAGAGAGAGAGAGAGAGAGAGAGAGAGAGAGAGAGAGAGAGAGAGAGAGATTAGCGCAACCCAATTGTGTGTCAGAGGCATTTTAATATAGCCTCAGCCCTTTGCAGTCTGATCTCACGCACATCCACACTCTACCGCAGCACAGCACAGCACAGCACAGCACACCGCAGCACAGCACAGCGCAGCGCAGCACAGTGGGTGCTGCCCAGTGGGCGCAGCACAGTGGGTGCTGCCAGAGTCAGCTGGCTCTCCACCATTCTGTGAACTAAACCAATCAAGTTTTGGTCGAGCACCTTCCATTGTGCCCCCGCTGTAATCTACTCAGTCACAGAAACAATCCTGTCTTGGCAAACAGTTTCCTCTGCCAGAACAGAAGCCATATCCGAATCAGCCCAGGAGACTCTGTGATTGAGAGAATGCAGGAGAGCAGAGAAAGTGACAGAGAGAGAGAGAGAGAGAGAGAGAGAGAGAGAGGAAAAGGAAAAGAGAGACACAAAATAAAAGAGACAGAGATAGAGACAAATTAAGAGGCACATCAGTTCAGTTGATCTGGTAGCACTTGGGAGGTAGCACTTGGGAGGTCATTCCACCAGCGCGGAACCAGATATGAGAAGAGTCTGTGCAGGTCAGTCCAGACTCTTCTTATATCTGGTTCCGCGCTGGTGGAATGACCTCCCAAGTGCTACCAGATCAACTGATACCCTCTCCACCTTCAAAAAACTCGTGAAGACTAAGCTCTTCCAATAATATCTCCTGGCGTAAACTTTGAGAATGCACTTAATAATTTAATTTCTCTACATTGTGTTACACTATTGCACTTTCAACTTAAAACAGTGCAGATTCTATGTTAGCAATACGCACTCCTTGTTAGTTCATTGTGTTGTAGCTTGAATGTTATCCTCTTTTGTAAGTCGCTTTGGATAAAAGCGTCTGCTAAATGCCTAAATGTAAATGTAAATGTAAGAGAAAGAGGCATATAGGAAGAGAAGGAGAGAGAGAAAGAGAGAGAGAAGCAGGAGGGAGGGAAGGTTTCTCTTCCAGCCCTAGTAGAGGAGGTGTGTGCCTGAGGCAGACTAGAGAAAGTGATGAGTCACAAACTGGACTCCGGCAGGCCCTGATGTGGGGGCGGTGGCAGCAAGAGCGAGGGTGGAGACGCGTATCTCCTTCCTCCCGGCCTGCGTGGCGGTGATGGAAAACCAGCAGCTCGTTCTCACAGCGAGAGGAACAACTCCTCTGAGCCCTGTGGCAGGCAAAAAAAAAGCAGTAATAACAATAACAACACCCACCACCAACAACAACAACAACAGTGTTACCAACACCAAATGGAGACACATAAAGTAAAGGAGGGACACAAGTTTCCAAACTCAGCAAAAAGCTCATGGCCCCCGACAGACAGTCATGACCTGTCTGCTGTTAGCTCGCAGCCAGAGGCGGCCATTACCAAAACAACAGAGCGCTCTCCGTGCAGTGGGCGAGAACTCTGAGGTGACAAACTGCCTCTGCTCCTCTGTTGTGGATGTCGTCCAGATCGAGTGGGGACGTTCTTTATTTGTTTATTTATTTGCTTGGTTGTTTGTTTGCAGGTTTGGATGTCTCTCTGTAGTAGTTGTGCTTGTGATTACTCTGGTGGGCTTTTGCATTTTGCTAGGGAGGGTTTGTTTTGTTCTCAGCAGGGGGCTGTTTTCTCCATCTCTCTCGCTCTCTCTCTCTTTCTCTCTCTCATCCTCTCCTCTAGCTGTATTTGTCTGTATTGTTTCCTGTCTATGGATCTCATCTCATCTTTTACTCTTCTTGCCTCATCTCATCTTCTCTATTCTTCTCTTCTCCCTCTCTTCTCCTTCTTTCCCCCTCCCTCTCTCTCTCTCTCACACACACACACACTCTCCCTCCCTCTTTCAGTCTCTTGTCTTCTCTTCTCTCACATCTATTTCCCCCCTCTCTCTCTCTCTCTCTCTCTCTCTCCCCCCCTTCTTTCTCCCTTTTCCCTCATTTCTCTCCCATCTCTCCATTCTTCCCTCTGTAAGCTGAGTTAGAGAGAAACACGTTGTGAAAGGTCATGTTTAATCTCTCCAGAATTGCTGGCTGGCCCTCTCCCTCAGCAGTAGGGTTAGAGGGGGTAGACACAGGGTTGGCCTGGCTCTTAACTGTGTGTTTGATAAGTCATTCGCACTTGACACACACACACACACACACACACACACACACACACACACACACACACACACACACCTTATGGGCAGCCTGTGATGGAGGATGCTGCCTTCCCTCGGCCTCCTAGCTCAAAAATGATGTGGATAAATTGACCTCGCGCATGTCTGTGTGTGTGTGTGTGTGTGAGAGAGATAGAGAGAGAGAGGGAGAATGGGAGAGAGCAAATCATGGAGGAGGAGAGGAGAGGGGATGAGGGGAGAGGAGACGACTAAAGGCCATTTAATTGATTAGCTTCGAGGTGCTCCGTCTTCCTCCTCCTCTGCCCACTTGCGCAGCAAGTGCAATGCTTCTCAAACGCAGCTTCTCTGGCCTGCAGGATTATCTGCCATTGAGGGTCATGGGGTTTGTGTGTCGGCCTACTCTATCAGCGCCGTGTTGTTTTCCGCCTGGCGACGCGCTCTTATCTTGCCTCCGCCACGTTTGGGGATTTGAGGGATTAGAACACTGCAGAATGTCATTCTAGTGCAGCCAGCGATGGAACCACAAACAAACGCAACAACAGGAAACAGTAACGCCGTCCGACTTCTGCATGTAGACTTCAGCTTGAGAGGGAGAACACGCACTAGAGTACTGATGGTAACTGGTGCTGAAATTATGCAGTACGTCGTTCTGTTGGGACTTACGCTTTATGAGATCGTTTTGACCTTGAGTTACCCACTTCGTGGGGGGGGTTCAAATGATAACTCCACTGGCAGTTGTTATTTACACTGTATTCACAGCCAGTCAGAATGAATGATAGCTACATTTACATTTATGCATTTAGCAGACGCTTTTATCCAAAGCGACTTACAACTCATCAACTATCAATTGTTCAGGGCCAGTCTCCCCTAGAGCAACTTAGGGTTAAGTGCCTTGCTCAAGGGCACAACGGTGGCAGCCGGGATTCGAACCCACAACTACTTACACGCTAGCCAGGTTCCTTAACCACTACGCTACCACCACCCCTAGCTAGCTGCCTGTCTGCATGCTAGTCAACAGTCCATCTACATGAAGAGAACTGTTATGCTTGCCCAAGAAACAGGTCTGCTGGAAGAGTGTTACAACTGGGTCTCTTAGGTGCCATAAAAATGGGCAACATTTTAAATGAAAAATCCGGAATCAATCAGCCCACTCCCCTGTTCTTTGAGGCTGCTTAGTGCTGTCGGTGGGTATAAAAAGACAACATAGACTGAATTTGTGAACTGGCAGCTAACGCTAACAGATAGGGGCGCAGAGAAATGAAATGCTATGTGGTCTACATCATTCTCACACCTACTGACAGTGCGCAGCAACGTGAAACAACAGGCC
>PYXC01002777.1:67500-92500 GCA_015244755.2 Tenualosa ilisha | reverse complement strand
TGCACAACATATGTGCAAGCATGTCAGTTGTGTGTGTGTGTGTGTGTGTGTGTGAGCGTGCGTGTGTGTGTCGCACACATGTAAGATTTCACGTTACACTACTGAACCACTTCACCCAACACAACTGACAAGGTGAACTAACAGAACGGGCATTCCAACGATGGCTTGAACTGATGTCCCATCCTCTCCTTCCTAGACATCTACCACGACTGTGCTCATCGTGGTGACAGACGTCAACGACAATGACCCGGCCTTTGACCTGACCCTACCCAGGAACCTAACTGTGCAAGAGGAAAGAGCCGGCCTCTTTGTGGGCCGTGTTCAGGTGAGTTAACATTGGTGTTAGCTTTAGCGTGTCTCCTGCACGCTTTCATATGAGTTTATATATATATATACATATATATATATATACGCTGAGTGCCTCTGCTGTCTGTCTAACCCTATCATGACTTGAGACTCCACTCTTTACTTTTATTATGCTGTCTTAAGCACCTGCTGTTTTATGCATGGGTGTGCACACACACAAACACACACACACACACACACACACACACACACACTCATACACATTGAATTCAGCTTTCAGGAAAATTAGGATATCAGTCATTTTGCGATGGTGACAATGATTAGGTAAACACACACGCATACACACATACACACACAGAGAGATGCACACAAGGACACTCTCAGAATCATTTGAGCCAATGAAGTGGCATAAGAGCCACTGGTGATGGGGCTGTGTGCCTCGCCTCGCTGAGCAGCAGGGATTTGTAATTAGTGTTAAAGATTAATCAGGCCTTGGTTGGTTAGAGGTGTAATCAGAGGGAGACGGGCTCGTCTGACGTGTTTCCCTGCAAGGCGTTCAGGTGCACATTACACTGACTGACAGGGCGTTCTACTTTGCCGCTTGTTTGTCTTCTGAGCTTTTTGATGCCTCTATCAATAGTTTTGACACGGCAATTAGCAGGTGGATTTCCAGCGTGGTGTCACATTGATGTGCATAGAGACATTAGCATCTTAGTCTTCAAAGCAGGTGGTTGGAGACTCACAAATAACAAGACAATACACAATTTTTAGGGGAAGTCATTCTGCCTGAAAAGGCAAAAGCTGGCAGACAAAAGGGAATTCAAACAGTCCGTTGATGTGCAATAGCCTATGCTATTACAATGTAGCAGTGTATGTGTGATTATAGTTACACTATAAATTATTTTTTTATAAATTATAAATTTTACTTTTATTGTGTATTAGAGACTGTTACGATCTCTTTACTCTCTCTCTCTTTCTCTTTCACATACACACACACACACACACACACACACACACATTCACTGACTCACACATTCGCACAAATTTCCTTGAAAAGTAACTTTGTCTCAAGTAACTCTAAGTCAAACTCTTTACATCTGTACATTTTTGTGATTAGAATCCAGCGGCGCTGTGTGTCCCAAACTTTGGGCATGTTAGGCAGCACAAGGGAATGGAATAATCACACTCCTCTGCTCCCACACACACACAGACACACACACACAGACATACACACACACACACACACACATAGACACACACACACAGACATCCACCCACCCACACACACAGACACCCACCCACACACACACACCCACACACAGACACACACACCCACACACACACATCTAAAGAACTCTTCCAAAGAGAAGTGTGTGTGCCTAAAGTGGGTGGCCACTGGACTTTCTTCCTTTCTCCCACTTCATTATTTCCCTCCATTTCATCACTCTCTCGTCATAGCCAAAGCTGTGATTCTCTTTCTTTTCTGTTTCGTTTTCTCTCTCTTTTTCTCTTTCCCCCACACCCACACAGTGTTGCGCCATCTTAGGGGCTCCACCCTGCATGTGAGCTTTGTAGCCCAGCCTCAGAGTCTCTGAGTCCTTTGGCTGCCCGTTGGCCACTCAACACAGCTTCACAAGCCAACCCCATCTAATCTTAACAGCCTGAGACCCTAGCAGAGTCCAAGATGGATCCCACAGCCTTGCAAACAGTTAACACTAGAAAGGATACAGCTAAGGTCAAGTCAAGTCAAGTCCAATAAAAGTTATCATTTGCAAAGTTTTAACAATATTTTTAAATCTTTTATATATATATATAGACCTACAGTAGATGAAAGAAAGTAAAAGCACAAAAATAATACAATAACAAAATTAGGCATAAAATGATTAACATAAAAGTGTACAGAAAAGAAAGATAAGTGAATCATGTGAAAAGCATGTGAAAGCATGTGAGAACAGGTTGGTGTTAAGTCTATATTTGAAACTGCCAACAGAAGCGACATTTTTGATGTCTTCAGGAAATTGGTTCCAAAGCTGCACTGCATAGCAGCTAAAAACTGCTTCACCAAACTTTATTTGACAGCAGGTTTTACCGGTAACTTTTTCTCCTGTGACCTGAGAGACCTAAGCGGTATATAGCTGAAACATGTCAGAAAGGTAATTAGGTCTAATTTAAACACAACCAGCAATGCTTTAAAGTAAATTCACTTACAGGAAGCCAATGCAGCTTACTTAGTATGTAACTTAGTGATTGCTTTCATATATATTAGTCAGTAATGACCCCAAGATTTTTAAAAGTTACTTTTGCTTTCAGCACCTTTGTGTCGAGGACAGTGGGAATGCTGAGTCTTTCCTCCTTTTCTCCAAATATAATTACTTCAGTTTTGTCTGTGTTAAGCTGAGTGAAATTGTATGACATCCAGTTGTTAATTTGGTCCATACACTGATAAAGACATTTAAGGAGGGCATAGTCATTAGGTGACAAATCAAACTAAATTTGGGTGTCATCAGCATAGCTATGATAAGAGATTGAGTTGTTTGCGATAATTTGTTCAAATGGTAGCATATAAAGGTTGAAAAGTAATGGTCCAAGGATTGACCCCTGGGGGACACCACAAGTCAAGGACAGTAGCACCAGAACAGATGTTTTGTGTGCATCAGTATTAAGACATGTCATATACAACTTTAATAAGAGCTGTTTCAGTGCTGTGATGGGCACAGAAACCTGACTGAAACTTATCAAAACAGCTATTTGATGTCAAGAAAGAGGTTAATTGATTGAAGACTATTTTTTCAATGGTCTTCCTAATGACTGCTTTTTTTATGGAAATGGGGAAAATGCCATTCTGTAAAGATGAATTTATAATCTGCTGCTACAAGAGGTATCGAGTCAGAAATCGCCCACTACAAACACAAATTGCCACATCTGTACCCATGTACTTTTCATTAAGTATGCACATCACTCTTCACACATGCAGTACACTCAAAACAGGCACTATTCACTGACTATAGGCACTTAATATTATGTCAAATTTTACTGGCAGTGAACTTTAAAATGTGCCACTAATCCATGTAAGAGGGTGTTGCTAGGCAACAATATCAGTCTTTCATATATTGACGTTTGTGTCAAGGTATTTGCTTAGTTGTTTAAACCATTTTAAGTAGTTATAGCTGTCATTTACCAACGGTGAATTTGTGTCACAGACTGCCACACACACAAACTGAATATTGAAGCAAAGACGATAAGCGCATGTTTATTGTCCTCTGCTCCTCACAAGTCAGATGTTGCTGCGGGCCACTCATTTGGTTCTTGTGGGCCGGATCGGCCGCTATTTAGGAACCACTGATCTGTATTATCAAAAATTACCATCACGTATCAGCTCATCCAACCCTTCGGGGTTGTGTGTGTGTGTGGATGAGAGTCCTTCGCCACAGCTGTCCGATAAGCACTTGACTGCTTTCCCTTCTGTGTAAGCAACTCTAGAGCCCCCATATGCTGACTTGGAGGCCCATCACTGCAGGAAGCCTGTGATCATGACAGCCTATTTTCTCTCCCTGGGTCATTCCCAACACATCATATATGGTAGCTCTAATGCTAATACGCTAAGCCATAACACATTAGCTTCCAGGCTAATGGTAGTCTACTAATGGGAGGCTGGGGGCTGGGGGTGGAGGGGGGATTTGATTATCAGCTCTGGTCGTCTCCGTGGCGTTTTGTCACAGTTGTAATTTCCTTTGCCATTTGTGCATTTGAGGTTTAGCGACTTGGTAGATTTTTTTCTTTCTGAAATTAATTGCTCCTTTTGAACAGATGGCTCAGGGCCTGTTACTAAACTCAAGGTTCTGAGCCCTTTTATGTGCATATGCCATGGTGTGTGTGTGTGTGAGTGTGTGTGTGTGTGTGTGTGTGTGTGTGTGTGTGTGTGTATGTTTGTTTGTTTACATGTTATGCTTATTTCATGATTTTATCGCTTCCATAGGCATACACTGTCTTATCTCCCTGTGAGTGTGTCTATTAAGAAACCATCTGAAGGCCCTATCAGTGTGGCTCTATCGCAGGGAGAAAGACACAGAGCTCCAGGAATCGTGCTGAAAATCTCCCCCTGCTTGGGTTATGTCTCATTAGCTGATGATGCCGTTCTTCGTACCGCTCAGTTGCGCTATTCTCTTCCCTCCTTTATCCCTTTCTCACGGCACCACACACACACACACACACGCACACACACACACACACACCCACATGCACCTCGTGGGGCCTGTCCTCTTCTCCTGTCGTCCTCCCCAATTCTTTCACTCTCACCCCATCTGTTCCGTCTTTTTTTTTCTTTTGCCCCACTCCTCCTCTCCCCCTCTCCCTCCCCCTCCCTCCATCCCTCGTTTATCCCCTCCTCAGCATCTTTTCTTCCTGATGGATGCTTGTTGCCCGTGGCATTTGGGAGTCTTCCCGACCTTTTTGTGTGCAGAGATAAAGGCTAGGGTTGACTCATTTCTGTGACCCCTCTGGCTACTGCTCTCTCTTCTCCTCCCCTCTCTTTTCCTTTACTGGCCAAGTCAGTTTTTCTATCTCTCCTGCACTGTCTCTCTCTTT
Source organism: Tenualosa ilisha (assembly GCA_015244755.2). NCBI lineage: Eukaryota > Metazoa > Chordata > Actinopteri > Clupeiformes > Clupeidae > Tenualosa > Tenualosa ilisha. Next base: position 87,610 of record PYXC01002777.1, on the reverse strand, counting down.
CTCTTTCTCCCTATATCTTTCTCTCACATTTTCTCTCTCACTCGCTCTCTCTTTCTCTCTCTGTCTCTCCTTCCTCTCTCTCTTCTCCTCCCCTCTCTTTTCCTTTACTGGCCAAATCAGTTTTTCTATCTCTCCTGCACTGTCTCTCTCTTTCTCTTTCTCCCTATCTCTCTCTCACATTTCTCTCTAACTCGCTCTCTCTTTCTCTCTCTGTCTCTCACTTCCTCTCTCTTTTCTCCTCCCCTCTCTTTTCCTTTACTGGCCAAATCTGTTTTATTTTTTTATCCCTCCTGTACTGTCTCTCTCTTTCTCTTTCTCCCTATCTTTCTCTCTCATTCTCTCTCTCACTCGCTCTCTCTTTCTCTCTCTGTCTCTCTCTCTCCTCTCACTCACTTCTGTTTCTCTGCCTGTTCTTTCTGCATGTACACTGTGCAAATCTGTTTCTTTCTGTTTTTCTTCTCTCTCTGTCTTACTCTCCTTATTTTGCTTTGTCATTCTTTCTGTATCTCTCTATCTCTCTCTATTTTTTTGTCCGCACTGCAGATCTTGGGTCAGCCAAGCCCCAAAAATATCAAATCAGCCATCCACAGAGAAAAGTAAGCCTGATCCCCAGTCAGTTTGCAGGCTCTCTCATCTCAATCCTCCTCCCTGAAAGGCAAAGCTGAGCCGTGATCAGCTCTCCTCGCTCTCTCTGATATCCTCTCTCTCTCTCATTCTGCCTCGCTCTCTATTTCTATCTCTCTCTCTTTTCCCCTCTCACTCTCTTTCTATAACACTCCCTCCATACCTCTCTCTCTCTTTCTCTCGCTCTCTCTCTCTCACACACTCTCTGTCTCTCTCTCTTTCTCTGCAGCTATCTCTGCTTCTTCCCTCTGCTGTTAATTACTGTGAAAGGGAATTAGCAGTGGCATCTAAAAGCCATTAGAGCATTAGGTGGACGAACAGCACTGACGTGCTAATCAGCTAGCACACTCGTTCTTTAGCTAACTGTGCTCGAGTTCACACTTTATCCTCTTCAGCTTTCCTTCTGTCTCTCACACACTCCTTATCTCCCTCTCTCTCCCTCTCTGTCCAGCTCTTTCTGCTTCTATCCTTCTCTCTCTCTCTCTTGCTGTCTTTCTCCCCTGCCCAAACACCCCCACCCCCACCCCCACCTCAGAGATTTCCCCCATGTTGTCTTTTTTTGTCTTCATGTCTGCTTTGTTGGCTTCGTGTGCTGAGGGTGTTTTGAACAAGGTTTCCCTTAGCTCTCTTTGTTTAATGGACTGCAGATAAGACTCCTGTGACCTTTGGAACTGCAGAGTCTCGTTCAGCTTCAGCAAATTAGGAAGTGTGGTGGAAGTGAGGGGGAGATGAGAGTGAGGGGGTGGTACCCATTAGTGTGTGTGTGTGTGTGTGTGTGTGTGTATGTGTATGTGGGTGAGCGGCTGTGTTCTCACTGTGGCCTTTGAAAATGATCAAATGTGTTCCAGGGCTGGTTATGCAATGCAGACCAATGCAATGCTAGCGGTCGGGTTGGTCTGTGTATCTGTGTTGGCTCAATCTGGCCTATTCAGTGTCCTAGGTGTGCTTGTTAACTTATGGAAATATGTTTGATCCTATATGATGGTGAGGCGCGTAATGAGTTTGATCTTTTATGATGCTGAGGGTGATACTGTGTTTGACTCTATATGATGATCTGACCCCAACTGATGTGATGTGGGAGACTTGAAAATTAACTGTTTATTAGTTTGTTTGTTAAATTATAGTTTCTCTCTCTCTCTCTCTTTTTCTTTTTTTCACCTTTTTTTTTTTTTTTTTACTTTTTGAATACTGTGACAGTTGAACGTGCATTTTTTAAGACCTAATAAGTTCGTAATAAAGGAGCTTCTATCTTTCTGTTTCTCTCTTTTCTATCTATTTCTCTCTCTGTTTCTCTGTTTCTTTCTGTTTTTTTTTCTTTTTCTCTCTGTTTCGCTCTCTGTTTCTCTGTTTGTCTCTTTCTCTCTGTTTCTCTCTGCTCTGTTATCTACTATCCTCACAGGCCACAGACCCTGATTTAGGGAGGAATGGGGAGGTGCGTTATCGTCTGTTGACGTTCGCCTCACTCTTCAACATCACGGTGAATGGCAGCATCTTCACAGCAGTACCACTGGACCGTGAGCGATTCGGCCACTATGAGCTGGTGGTGGAGGCTTCGGATGGGGCGGTTGACCCACGCCGGACAACCATCGTCTTAAAGGTGGACATCATCGACATTAACGATAACAGTCCGGTGTTCTCTGAGCCCACCTACACAGTGAATGTTCCGGAAAACACCCCTGCTGGGACTGTCATCCTCCAGCTTAGCGTAAGTACCGATGAAGAGACAGACACTCAATTAACGAGGTCCGAGAGAACATTGCTCAACTGGCAGATAGGCTAATGTGTGTTTACCCTGTGTCTTGCCTTTAACCCATAATGCATCTGTAACTTACATTGCTCTCAGCAAAGATAAAGTGAGTTGTAAAATGACTCTGTTTAACAAAAGGTCCTCTAGTCTTGAAAACAAAAGAGGAATACACCTCTTCCTCCTTGCATAAAATCGATCGAGCCTTTCCCGCTGATACCCAATTAAAAACTGAACTGATGTTGTCTTGGGCCTCAAGGTCTAAAAACATTTTTTTTAAAGCAGGAAACATGCAGTTTTTGTGTTGTTCGCCCCAAATCAACTAACTTTGCCTTACATCATGTTTCTGTGATTGTTTCGTTATGCCTGGTGGCAGCCCAATTCACTGCACCCAACTGAGCATGAAGCTTTGAGAACTGAGTCAATCAATGTGTGTTGTCCGTAGGAATAAGAATGAGAATATTTTCTACAATGTAGACTGTATAGCGAAACGGCAATGCTAACTGATTGCTAGCAATGCTAAAGGGCAAGGGCACTATATTTCAGTTTTGTTTTCCTGTGCCGTGTTCAGTTAGTGTTAGCTGCTGGTTGACAGATTTGATGTACTGCCAAATATTGTCGTTCTTCTACCTACCATCAGCACTTAGCAACCTCACACAACAAGGCATAGTGATTGGCCCCGGATCCGATGAGAAGGATAATGTGCCTGCACAAAAAGTCGCATCCCATGCACTCATGAAGTAGCATGAAGTAGGAGAGATGACGTTCTCTTTATCAGTGTGATCATAATGAGATTTAAAAAAAAAACATTTTGTGAAAAAAAAAAATCTGTTTTGTTTGATGGTTGGTTTGTTTTTAGGTTTGCCTTGATGTATCGGCTCTGGGGCCTTGACGCTTAACTCAGTGATCAAGGCAAAGCTCTTCTCTCATCCCGCTATCTTTAAAATCTGTGTTCAGCTGGCGCTGCCTTATATAGCTTCAAGCTAACTTTGAGTTATGCCGTGCCTTGGGGCCCATTGCTTATAACTGGCAATGTTTCATTGGCCTCCACTAAAAGCTCTCTATTGTTCTCACTCTCCCCACGGCAGGCGTTTGCTTTCCGAGGCCTCGCCCAGGGCTGGGGCTGGAGAGAGAGAGTGCTACTTAGTGCTCCGTGCTCTGCACCCTCCACGTAATGCACTGTGTGACCCGCTTTGGGCTCAGCACTCTGGGATCGCTTCCAGCCCACTGGCAGGCTGCTCGGGGCTTGATTAGCTGGGTCTAATAGCTCTCCCAGGCCACTCTGATGACCATATGCTCCATATTCCAGCGCTCCTGTCACGGAACAAAAGAGTCATAATCGATACTCAGAAAGCCAGTGATGATCTGTAGGCAGGGAAGAAGGAAACAGAGACTGCGGGAGAATTCATGTTTAAAGAGGTGATGGATGAATGAAAGATCATGCAGTGAATATCCATCTTCTGATTTAGATACATTGGTCCCCTGGAGAACTTCAAAACATCTAATAAACATTTACTAGCTTCAAACATGGGTTCTCAGAAATATAGAGTATGGTGATAAATGCTTCAGTTCACTTCAAAGTCGTGCCTCATCTTACACGTTTGTCTTTTTTTCCCCTCCTCCCTACTTCAGAGCACTTCTTCCACACATGCACAGTCTACTTGCTGAGCTGAGGGTTGACATGAATACTCATTGTTAAGAGATTCATAGCATGGATTCATTGGATCCAGTCTCATCCACGTTTGAAAACAATGGCTTGTTTTATTGCATGCATTTGAATCATTTCGCTCATAACAGGCTTGTCTGTTTTCAGCGGTATTTAGAAAATACTTCAAGGAGAAATCTGGTGTGAGGACAAGAAGTCAGTGACTCTAAGCAACAAAACAGGAAGCATAGAGAATACTAATGCATGTTCTTAGAGCCACAGGATGGGTGAATGTGTGGGACAGATGGGGACAAGGATGTTCTGATGGACAGACTGAGGGAAGGAGATGTTCTGTCTGGGGGGTTCTGTCCTGCCCAACGTGAATCCTCCAGGGCCCTTCATCGAGGCCGTCCGCTCTGTTAGAAAAAACAGTCCCGTGTGACAGACACCCATCTGGGCTCGATAAAGAGCTCAGGCTGCCAGCTTCTCCCTGATTCTCTCTCTCTCTCTCTCTCTCCTCTCTCTCTCTCTCTCTCTCTCTCTCTTTCCAGGGGGCGGGGCAGGAGTGTCTCTTATCTCTTTATTTATATAATTCTCTACCTTTGCTGTATGAGTGCTGAGTGTAATTCCCTGAGCTCGCCAGATCAAAAGAATAAAGCCCCGCGTGTTCCCCCCGTCTCCTCACACACTGTTAAGTGACTGGAGAAGGAAAAAAATCTGTCTTTTGAAATGCCAATGTCAGTGAGGTATCACCTCTAATTAGGGGTAAGTGCTGATGTGAATGATAGCTGTGAGGCAGGTCAGAGGATTTGTACAATACCTCAATGTCTCTTTAAAGAGTCAACAGCCCAGTGTGTTGCACCATAGTGGTATATACTTTCTAGAATCAATGCATAATCTTGTTTTCTATTGCATCCTTTTTTATCAGTCTATTAATCCATCTATCCATCTATCTGTCTATCTATCTATCTATCTATCTATCTATCTATCTATCTATCTATCTATCTATCTATCTATCTGTTTATCTCTACGTCTATCTCTCTGTTGTCAGTCTCTGTCAATCTGTGTGTCTATCAGTCTTTCTATGTCAAACATAGAGCACAAGTGATACTGTGTTTACCTTTTTGCCTCTCTCTCTCTCTTTTTCCCTTCTTTCTTTCTGTCCTTCGGTCACTCTTTCCTTCTCTCACTGTGTGTCTCTCAGGCGTTTGATGCAGATCTGGACTCCAATGTGACATACCGCATCAGGACAGATGAGGCTCGGCAGCTCTTCAGCGTGGACCGCCTGACAGGGGCGTTGTCCCTCCTGCAGCCACTGGACTTTGAGGACCTGAGTGGGGAGGACGGAGCCACCTACACCTTCCAGGTAGAGGCCCTGGACCACGGCGGCATCCTCCCCCCTGGCGTCGCCACTGTGATCATCAGGATCAAGGTGAGAGAATGCACACCTGCAAGATCTTGTAACATTTTCTCTCTCTACTTCTCTTCTCTCTGTCTGTCTCTCTCTCTGTTTTATCCCTGTTTTTTTCTCTCTCTCTCTCTCTCTCTCTCTCCTTCTCTCTGGTTTTCAGTCACTCTTCATTTTCTCATCTGAGTAATGTATTGCTTAGAAAATGATCTACTTTGCCAGCTGAGAAGCCCACACAGAGTAATCAATGGGACCACTGACCTTTTCAGTTGATTGAACAAAGCCGAGAAGAGATCTGAGCCCTTTAGAAGGCCAGCACTGTGGTCAAGCCTCAGCTGTAAGCAGTAGCCTTTTATTACCGTAGAACACCTGCCTAATGTAAGAGGACACTTACTTTGTTCATTTTAAGTGGCTGTTATATGGAGTTGCCTTAGATCCTCTTACCTGAAGTGCAAGCTGAGACTGATCTAAGATCAGTTCATGTGATTATTTTGCTCATTTCTGTGGAAGCTCTTACTTTAGTTGCAGAAACTTGATATCTGCTTTTGGATATTACTGTAGCTTTGATATTACTGTAAACCTCTGCTCATGCCCACATTTTCACACACACACACACACACAGGCACACACACACACACACACACACACATGCACACACGGACACACGCACACACACACACATAAGCGCACATGTAAACATATGCACACACACACACACACACACACCATGCGCACACACACACACACACACACACACACACACACACACACAGGAGGAGCATGTTTAGCAGAGGTCTATATGTGAGGCTTGGCCCCGCCAGGAAGTGCTATTCAGCGTCTGAGTGACTCATTAGGTTTCTGAGGACAATTATGCTGGGATTGGAGCACAAACAGCCAGAGCCGCTTTGCTGCAGATTAGCCTGCGGATCAAAACACACGGATTAGACACCTCCAGTTTACAGCTGCCTGCCATGTCAGAGCACACATTCATCCGTATGTGTGTGTGTGCGCGCGTGTGTTTGTTTGCGTACATTGTATTGTTTGTGTGTGCAATATAGCATCCCTAAAGGCCCATTCACACCCAGAACAATAACTATTAATAACTATGCTAACTATGCTATGCTATAACTAAGTATAATACTGGGCAGAGTGGCCCTGAAGTAGCTGATACTTGACACATGTAAGTTTGTGGATAAAAGCGTCTGCTAAACACATAAATGTGAATCATTAGTGTCGTTCCTGGTCTGAATGGCCCTTTATACTCTCGCTAATGATTAGCGCTAGCCTTCCCAAAGTGGATCTAGAGCTGGGAGCACAATAGTACTGTAATGTGGGAATCTGTTTAGGGGCATGTGGACTGGCACACAGTGTGAACATCAGAGACAGGAAGTAAGAGAGGGTGAGGACACGCGCACACACACACACACACACACACACACACACTCACTCCTCACACACTCACTCCTCACACATACACAGATATGCGGGCATATTGTGCATACACACACTCACCAAATATGCACACACACACACACATACACACACACACACACACACACACACACACCCAGCCACTAGAGTTCAGCCACACACAGCCCTCTTTGTAGGTGTGTGTGCATGTCTGAGTGTGCAAGAATGAGAGTATCATGATGTGTGTGTTTGTGTGTGTGTGTGTGTGTGTGTGTGTGTGTATTACTAATCCAACCCAATCACTAGCTAGTGGTGGCAGTGCTTATGTGTGCTATAGCAGTGTGTGTCTGTGTCTGTGTGTGTGTGTGTGTGTGTGTGTGTGTGTGTGTAGGGGAGAGGTCTTTCCTAAGACTGCTGTCAGAAAACAGAAGCTCTACTCTGTCAGATTGCTAAAGCTGACTACATTCATATTCAGGTCACTCATCTCCCAGCCAGCAGCACATCACACACACACATACACACACATGCTACACAGACACACACACACACACACACACACACACACACACACACACATGCTTCACACACATACAAACACACATGCTACACACACACATGCACACACCCACACACACACACACACACACACTCGCACACACACACACACACACACACAAACACACACATCATGATACTCTCATTCTTGCACACTCAGACATGCACACACAGCAAACGTCTGCATTTCGGTCCTCACATACACATGCATACACACACACATACCTAGGTAGTGTCTGTGTTGGGTTACTTATCTGATCGATTTTGGAGAATCAGGTGCAGTGCTTAGCTCATCTGTTCTTATGAACCAGTGAGTCATTGAGGCATTTCTGGGCACTCTATAAGAAATGATTGAATGCTTTTGTTTGCGGGAGAAAGAGATCTCTTTCTCTCTCTCTCTCTCTCTCTCTCTCTCTCTATCTCTCTCTCTCTGTCAGTACTTTAATATTTCTCTTGTTCGTCCCCAGTTCTTGTGTACTGTGGCAGGAACAGTCTCTTTGGAGATGTGGGCTGGGCTGGGCTGGGCTGGGTGGGCTGGGCTGGGCTGGGCTGGGCTGGGTGGGCTGGGCTGGGCTGGGCTGGGCTGGGCTGGGCTGGCTGGGTGGGCTGGGCTGGGTGGGCTGGGCTGGGCTGGGCTGGGCTGGGCTGGGCTGGGTGGGCTGGGCTGGGCTGGGCTGGGCTGGGCTGGGCTGGGCTGGGCTGGGCTGGGCTGGGCTGGGCTGGGCTGGGCTGGGCTGGGCTGGGCTGGGCTGGGCTGGGCTGGGCTGGGCTGGGTGGGCTGGGCTGGGCTGGGCTGGGTGGGCTGGGCTGGGCTGGGTGGGCTGGGCTGGGCTGGGCTGGGCTGGGCTGGGTGGGTGGGCTGGGCTGGGCTGGGCTGGGCTGGGCTGGGCTGGGCTGGGCTGGGCTGGGTGGGCTGGGCTGGGCTGGGCTGGGCTGGGCTGGGCTGGGCTGGGCTGGGCTGGGCTGGCTGGGCTGGGCTGGGCTGGGTGGGCACGTCAAGTTTGATGTTGGTTTAACCAGCCTTGTTCAGTATTCTCATGAGGTCTCACCTCTCGGTAATCATGTAAGGAGGCAGCACTTGACCGCCGGCCGGCCGGCTGGACCGCTGTACTGGGGGCCATACCTGAACCAAACCAGCATTTCACACTTCCCCCGTAGCCTTACCATCTGGAGTGTGTGATTGATTGTCTGTGTGCATATGTGTGTGTCTAAATGTGTGTGTGCGTACATTTATGTGTGTGTGTGTGTGTGTGTGTGTGTGTGTATTTGTGTGCGTGTGTGTGTGTGTGTGAATGCATGCATTTGTGTGTGTGTGTGTGTGTGTGTTGGTGGCATTCATATTTTGTCCTCATGGCCCAGGTGTGCTTGTCCTGATAAAGGCTGGCACAGTCTAGTGTGTCTAGTGTGCACACAGCATGCTTCTCTTCGACATCAGTGGAGCACAGGGGGGCACATGGGTTTGGGGGATTTGTTTGTGTGTGTGTGTGTGTGTGTGTGTGTGTGTTGCTAAGCATTTGGAGCATTTGGGTCTGCTTGTCCATTTGTTTACGTGTGCTGTTAGTCTGTCTGTCTGTGAGCATCTGCTTGAGCGAGCTGTGTGTGTGTGTGTGTGTGTGTGTGTGTGTGTTTTGTTGTATTTGTATATGTGTATATTTTTTTTTTTTGCTGCTAAGCATATATTATATACAGTATGTCCATATTAATGTTATAAGTGTGTGTGTGTGTGTGTGTGTGTGTGGTGTGTGTGTGTGTGTGTGTGTGTGCAGCTGGAGACCTACCCCAGCTCATCCAACGGCCCCATTTGAGTCCATCCTCCAGAAGGTGTCTGGTTTGGTGCCATGGAAAAGCACCTCTAGGAAATTTTGCTGAGGGAGTTATGAATCCAGCGTTGGAGTGTGTGTGTTTCTTTGTCTTTGTGTGTTTGTGGGTTTGTGTGTGTACTTGCATACTTGTCTATGTGTGTGTGTGTGTGTGTGTGTGTGTGTGTTGTGTGTGTGCGTGCGTGTCTGTTAGTGTACATCTGCATATATTGAGGGATAGCCTAAATGTTACCAGAACAGGGTATGGTGTGTGTGTGTGTGTGTGTGTGTGTGTGTGTGTGTGTGTGTGTGTGTGTGTGTGTGTGTGGGCACGGTCACAGGCTTTTCCTAAGTGTATCTGGGGACATCCAAAGCCCCTCCAGGGCAGGGCAGGGTTCACATTAGGGCACATCTCTGTGTCTGAACCTGCACCTCCTTCCATTCATTTCAACTGTCAACTATCACAAACTCTTTCTCTCCTCTCCTCTCTCTTAGTTCCCTCTCCTTTCTCTCTCTCTCTATCTCTCTCTCTCTCTTCTCTGTGTCTCTCCTCTCCTCTCTCTGTCTCTCTGACTCTCTCTCTTTCCCTCTCTCTCTGTCTTTCTCTCTGTCTCTCTGCCTCCCCCCCCCTCTCTGTGTCCTCTCTCCTCTCCTCTCTCTCTGTCTCTCTGACTCTGACTCTCTCTCTTAATCCCCCCCCTCTCTGTGTCCTCTCTCCTCACTTTCTCTCTCTGCGTCTTCCAGGACATGAACGACTTCTCCCCTGTGTTCAGTAAGGCGCTCTACAAAGGCCTGGTGGCGCCCAACGCTGAGAAGGGAACTGTCATAACCAGAGTGTTTGCAGACGACCAGGACCCTCCAGTGAGTAGGACTCAGGCGACACACACACACACACACACACACAGGTAGAGGCACCCAGATACAGACAGACAGACATACACACACACACACACACACACACACAGGTAGAGGCCCAGGCACTCAGACACAGACAGGCAGACAGACAGAAAGACAGGCAGACAGACAGAAAGACAGACACACACACACACACACACACACACACACACACACAGGCCGAGGCACCTGACCCAGACAGAGAAACAGACACAGACTAAGACACAGACACAAACGTAGACACAGTTACAGACACAGACGCATACAGGTGAAAAGTAGAAAGGTAAGCTGCATAACTTCTAGCCTGTCACATTGAGTCTTACTTAACTAGGCAGCCTGATGGGCCACTCTTTCACTCACACTTTCAGCTTATGAGCTCTGCCTTCCATTTTTGATTCCTGATTGGTTGCTGGCAATGTCTAACTAGACTCCTACCTTGAAAACACTATTCTCAAAGTTACTTGGCCATTTCATTTAGCGTAGTGCTTAACACACACAAAGAAATTACCTTGAGGAAAATGTTTCTTATAGCAGTCTTAGTTTCGTCTTTCAGAAACAGATCAGATTCTAAATTGAGCTCAGTTGTGTCTCAGTTGTGTCCTAAATGAGAAGTCAGAATTCAGTATGTAAATAGTAAATATTTAGTAAACACTTCCTGTGCGGTGTGCAGTTTTCCAGAAGTCACCTTACCAAAATGATAGTCCTTCCCACCACTTCCTCAGTAAAATGTCATTTTGACCTAGCTAGCTGGCTCAAGGACCGATCCACCCACTGTGCAGTATTATGCCATTATGTTTAGCCTCCATTAGCTGGTATTTTTCTTAAGGGAACTGCTCTTTACTGAACTCACTGGCTTAGTGTTGGAGTGTTTGGGCTTCCTGGGCTTTGAGCAGAATATTGAATCCTTTCAATCTGTTTGTTTCTTCATGGACTGTACACCTGTAGGTTGGTGTTGCCATGGTGATGAATGGCATCTCATTGATTTTGTCTGTTTTTTTTTGTTGTTTTTTTTTGTTTTTTGAGGGGGGGGGGGGGGCAAAGAAAGAAAACAAGAAGTGTTCTATTTTCTGCTTTGAACATAGATTTTTCTCTTGTTTTTCTTGAAAGTAAAAGAGAATAAGAAGTAAATCTGTGTTCTTCTGGAAACGCAGCTCGCCGTACAGACGCTAACATCCAACCATGTGCTTTTACTTTATCGTGCAGGGAATACACAAATTCAGTAGTCTTCTTCACACACACGCACACGCACACACACACACACACACACACACACTTGTCTGCGCTCTTCCTCTGTGCTCCTCCTCAGAACACTCGGACAAGTGTTTAGTTCCTACTTTGTCTCAAAGAGTAGTTAGTAAGAGCTATGACTAATGCTGTGAATATCTTACAAAATTACCATCAGACCTAGTCTGGGCCCACAGGAACACAGACTAATGTGTTTTCCGCATCAAACTTAACTGTTAATTGCTGTAAAATAATGCATAAATCTTTAATCTATAAGCAGTTTTAGAATAATGCATCAATCTTTAATCTGTAAACAGAATAATGCATCAGTCTTTATCTAGAAGCAGTCTTAGAATAATGCATCAGTCTTTAATCTAGAAACAGTCTTAGAATAATGTATCAGTCTTCATCTATAAGTCTAGAAGTAGTCTTAGAATAATGCAACAATTTTTAATCTATAAGCAGTCTTAGAATCATTCATCAATCTTCACTCTGTGGGCAATCATAAAAAAATGCCCCAAATGTTCATTGTGTAAGCTACATTGACATTAATATTCAGATGTACATCCAACTCAGTAAGGTGTGTGTGTGTGTGTGTGTGTGTGTGTGTGTGTGTGTGTGTGTGTGTGTGTGTGTGTGTGTGTGAGAGAGAGAGAGAAGAGAGAGAGAGAGAGAGAGAGAGCGAGAGCATGCATAGTGGCAGTGTGGTACAGGTTGTATAAGGTTTGTGAGTTTGAGCATAGGTAGATATCTCAGAGTTGTTTTGTTATTCTGAACATCCTCCACTTGTTAGTGCTTCTGTATAGAGGGCCGTAACTATGTAGAGATGGCAATTTAATGTGATACAATAAACAGTACTATTCGGCCCTGGAGAATTCCCTTATCATGCGTCATCACTCCACTCCAGTGGAACAGAGAGAGCTTTTATTGAGTGTGCCATTTGAAATCTTTACAGACAGCAGTGACTTAGCAAACAATAAGATTGAGTGCTTCTCTCTCTCTAGTGTGTGTGTGTGTGTGTGTGTGTGTGTGAGAGAGAGAGAGAGAAGTGAAGAGAGAGTCAGGGTTCATTGTGTACTTGTTGACTGTGACTGTGAAAGAAAACACCTTGGAGAGGAAGGTGAATGCTGTGAAACCAACAGCAACAGCAGTCATGAAAGTGCCAGCTAATCAATGCATTTTAGTTTTGTATGTGTGTGTGTGTGTGTGTGTGTGTGTGTGTGTGTGTGTGTGTGTGTATGTCTGTGTGTGTGTGTCTGTGTGTGCTACTGTGGTGTAGCGCATTGATGCATGGCACATTTTAACCCTCAGGTTACAACACTGAGACACAGACAGACAGACACACACACAGACACACACACACACACGCACACACACACACACACACACACACACACACACACACACAGCTACTGTTACTGTGTGTAATGTTGTTTCTGTCTGTCGAGCAGGGCCATGTTATGACTCCCCCCACTGCCTGGGAAGTTGGGGATGAGTGAGAGTTATAAATTATTCATCTTTTTTTTCATTGGTTTATTCTTGTTTTTTTTGGCTGGCTGTTTAGAGGGCAGAAACAGCTCCGCTGCAGCCTCACCTCTTGTGTGCAGATATGGGAAGTGTGCCATTTTAGAGGGGAGACATTTTGTACTCTCCTCGTAAGGCGGAAGGAAAGTGCACAGGACCCTCACATCACTGATAAAGTACGGCGGTTGTGCAACCAGGCTATTTTTTGTGTGTTTTGTTGAGTGAAGTTTGTGTTTTTTTTTCTCTTATTGTTGTGAAGATGTCTTGTATAACAGCTACCCATCCACAACAACAGCTGATTCCCAAGAGCAACACAGTCTCTCTAAAATGGCTGATTGGTTGAATTGTTTTCAATGCCATTGTAAAACCTCTGCTATACTTCGACTCAGACCTCACTTCTTTCTCCAGTTACCGCGCCATACTAGAGTTACATAGTTGTGTTTGTGCATTTCTTGGCAACCATTCTGCTAGAGGAAATATATTTTTTGGTGGAGAAATAAATAAATTGCTACAGTAAATAAATAAATAAATAAATAAATAAATAAATAAATAAAATAATAATAAATAAATATATTTCTCGTTGTTGTGCGTGTTGTGCAGTTCAATGTGCTTTACAAAGATAAAGGCAAAGAACAGTGAATAATAGAAAATAAAATGACAAAAATGATAAAAAATATCAAATAAAAAAAATCTAATAAAGTAAATGACATCGTTTTTAGAGAATGAAGCAGCTGTAAACCACTGATGATTCACCTTTGGAAAGGTTGGACGAAATCCCCGCGTGTTATAAACGTGTTTAACACTTGAACACTGAGACCGGCAGTCTCCCTTTTCCAAGAGCCGGTTCTGAGTCAAACAAACCGAGTGCTGTTGAAATTAGTGTTATCAAAGCATCACACTGTACAACACTTTTGATTGGCCTTGCGCTCCTCCTGATGCACACACCCTTATCGTTTCCACTGAGCCCTCTGAGTATGGCTCCTTAGATACACACACACACACACACACACACAGTCACTGATCACCAATGAACATGTAACTGCACGCTCACGCTGTGTGGGCTGTGTCCTCTCTGCGTGTGTTTGTTCTTCCGTGACTCTTTCTCGAGTGGAGGTAGGTGTGTGTGTGTGTGTGTGTGTGTGCGTGTGTTTGAGTGAGAGAGAGAAGAGAGATATCTACAGATGGTGGGGTGTCTTCACTAAAGCAGGTTACCGTGGGAACAAGGGCAGGGGTAGTTGTTCTGGTTAGTGGAGGCAGTAGAGCATGGGTGTGGTTAGCTCTCAGTGAGAACACGCGCACACATACACACACTCACACACACACACACACACACACACACAAACACACACACACACACAGAAACACACACACACACACACAGCTGTGCTTGTCTGGCTCCAGCCAGGATGGAGTGAGAGGCTCCAGAGTTATAGATCCCAGCAGGGGCCTCCTCAGCCTGCCTGCCTTCCTGCCTGCCTGCCCCAGGAGTGCTATAAGCTGCTCCTGCCTGGTGCTGCACAGTAGGGGTGTGTGCTAGTCAACTAGCTGCCCACCAGCACAAAGAGTCTCTCTCTCTCTCTCTCTCTCTCTCTCTCTCTCTCTCTCTCTCTCTCTCTCTCCATAGGCACTCACAGAAGTTAACTCGCAAACTGGACACATGGGCACTTATAAAGAGTCTGGAGCCGGAGGTCTCACACACAGATTTGTAGCTAGCTGCCAGACCACTAGCTAGATGCCCCACACTTGGATTGAAGTTGTGTTGTTGTTTTAAGCGAACGCTAGCTTGCTCATTAAGCTGCGCTAGCTCACTCACGTTTGGCCGCTCCTCACGGCGCCAAATTAGCACATTAGCAACCTGGTTTTGGTTATTAGTAGCAGTAAATTAGCTTTCATGACAGTACATAGTTGTCTAGATAACTTTGGTTCATTTCTGGTTCCCTGTTGGGATTGTTATTGTTAATTTAGTCAGTGGGAGAGAGTGGTCAGTAGTAGTGGCTAGTTAGGCAGAATGAAAGAGGAAGACTTGATTTAGGATACTCTTAGCGATTGTGGATGATGTCAGAGACAAACACCAGAGAAACATCAAACACCTGCACATCCATATCACTGGTTTGGCTGGAATAGTTTTGTCAAGCCGGGGAGGCAAACAAGATTGTTCCACTTTCTCTTTTTCAGTTCACTGAGCCATACCTGTGTGTGTGTGTGTGTGTGTGTGTGTTTGTGTGTGTATGTGTGTGTGTGTGTGAGAGAGAGTGAGTGTGCGTGTGCGTTCCTGCCTGCGTGAGTGTGTTTGTGTGTGTGTGTGTGTGTGTGTGTGTGTGTGTGTGTGTTTGTACACAGACACACACATACAGCTGAAGTGTATCAAAGAGATTATGGTCACGCTAATTCCGAGCCATACTGTGCAATGTGCCAATCGACTGATAGACATTGGACTTAAAGTAACCCTGCTTCCCTGAGCCCAGGAGGCTCCCAGTGAAGGATCAGAGAATGTACCTCTCATCAAATACTCCTGTAAGTCTGGAGAAGATTGAAATACCAGGGACACTAGAAGAGGGTGTGTTGTGTGTATATGTGCACAACAGGACTTAACATCCCTGCAGTGGGGGATGTGGAGTCTATCAAGTTCTTTTTTTCCACTGAATGGAAGTTAATAAAAGAAACTTGTTTTTTGCTCCTACAGCTTAAGACACAAAGCATGGATGTGTGTGTGTGCTTGTGTGTGTGTGTGTGTGTGTGTGTGTGCTGGTGGTGTATGTGTGTGTTTCTGTATTTCTGTATGTCTGTATTTTAATATTTCAAACATTTCCTCTGAATAGTCAGGAAAGACAAGGGATACGTCCACACAATTTGTGAGAGGTTGTGCTCATCACCATGGAAACAAAGAGCATGAAAAAAGCCGTAGTTGGCTGCCCATTTTTTGCCGAGCTAGCGTTGATTTTTATTTAAGCGTTCATTGAAAATGAAAGGGTTAGAAATAATGATTCTACATTTAGCTTGCACTCTCTGTTTAATTGAGGGTAATTGCACTGTGATTATACTGGGCTAATGTCTTTAACATTCACAAAGGCTATTATTGAAAATTAAGTAATAATTAGACTTTACAGAACAATGGAAAGGTCACATAGTGTTGAGGAGCATAAAAGCAAAGGGCTTGCAAATTCTCTCTCTCTTTTCTTTCTCTCTCCCTCCATCTTACTCTACCTTTTCTCATTCTCTCTGCAGTCTATCTTTCTCTCCTCTTTTCCTCTCTGAGATTATTTTTGACGTTCAAGTCGTTCATGCTGGAAGTGAAATAAGAGAGCACTGAGTGCCAACATGCTTCTCATGGATGGTTCAATCCTTGATTAAAGGTGGACTCTGGTCAAGTCTGTGTTTTTAGAGATTTTTGCATAGGTTGCATATAGCACTCTTAAGGTCTCCTTGGACCGTCTTCAGCGTTTAAAGTTCTAAGTCCCATCTTTGGAGACCTGTATGGCAGGGCACCCTTAAAACACCCCCCAGATTAGGTGTATGACGCATACAGATTCTAAATATTGAGAGGGAAGAATCAGTGTGTGTGTATCCTCAGCTCTGTACACATGTGATAGATTACAGGCCCCTAATGGATTGCGTTTGACAAATTAGTCATTTAATCATTCATAAAGTATATCATTTGGTTATTATTTTATTATGCAAGGCAAGGCAGGATTTATTTATATAGCGCACTACACAAGGCAGCTCACTGTGCTTTCCAAAGAAAGAAAGAGATAAATTTTGAAGCCATGTTACGCCATATTACAGGATATGGTGTAGAGGCCTAGCCTGCAGTTGGCTCTGCCCACACTCAAGACATGGAGAGTGAGTGAGGCTAGGCCTCCCCATGCTGTCTTCATCTTGACAGATCGACGGGGGATTTGTTTCAAGTGCTTGGAGAGCTACAGCACTGTAGTGTGCTTCAGTGTTGGTGCATGTGTAATGGACCCTAATGGATGTTTTGTGGAAGGTATCACCACTGTGGAAAGTTACGGAGTGGGCAATGAGCTGCACTTAGTGAGTTGTAATGGCTGACTTGCGGCCGACTGCTTGCCAAGAGACGCATTCACTCATTCACAATGGCCCTCTCCAACAACAACAAAACACGCACACACACACACAC
This sequence comes from Tenualosa ilisha, assembly GCA_015244755.2. Lineage (NCBI taxonomy): Eukaryota > Metazoa > Chordata > Actinopteri > Clupeiformes > Clupeidae > Tenualosa > Tenualosa ilisha. The sequence continues at coordinate 70,645 of PYXC01002777.1, read as the reverse complement.
ACACACACACACACACACACACACACACACACACACACACACACACACACACACAAGCTTAATTACGTGTCGAATTAAAAGTGTGGGTATATGCATGTGTGGAAGTGGATATGTTTTTGTGTGTGTGTGTGTGAGTGTGTGTGTGTGGATGTGTGCGAGTGTGTGTGTGTGGATGTGTATCTGACCATGTGTGTGTGTATGTGTGTGTGTGTGTGTGTGTGTGTGCGAGGGCTACTGTTAGATACTTGTGAAGTCTCCATAATTAGTGCAATTAAGCCAAAGTAGCTGGTGTCACTTTTAACAAACCGATGCACTGGACTGAGACTCCCCGGAATGGAATTAAGAGCAAATCCTCCAGCATCCCATAAAGCTGATGAACAACAGAGGGGTTGAGTGGAGAACAGAACAGAACAGAACAGAGGGGTTGAGTGGGGAACAGAACAGAACAGAACAGAACAGAACAGAGGGGTTGAGTGGAGAACAGAACAGAACAGAACAGAGGGGTTGAGTGGGGAACAGAACAGAACAGAACAGAACAGAGGGGTTGAGTGGAGAACAGAACAGAACAGAGGGGTTGAGTGGGGAACAGAACAGAACAGAACAGAGGGGTTGAGTGGAGAACAGAACAGAACAGAGGGGTTGAGTGGGGAACAGAACAGAACAGAACAGAACAGAGGGGTTGAGTGGAGAACAGAACAGAACAGAGGGGTTGAGTGGGGAACAGAACAGAACAGAACAGAACAGAGGGGTTGAGTGGAGAACAGAACAGAACAGAGGGGTTGAGTGGGGAACAGAACAGAACAGAACAGAGGGGTTGAGTGGAGAACAGAGCAGAACAGAGGGGTTGAGTGGGGAACAGAACAGAACAGAACAGAGGGGTTTAGTGGAGAATAGAACAGAACAGAGGGGTTGAGTGGGGAACAGAACAGAACAGAACAGAACAGAGGGGTTGAGTGGAGAACAGAACAGAATAGAACTCAGGGGTTGAGTGGGGAACAGAACAGAACAGAGGGGTTGAGTGGAGAACAGAACAGAACTTCTCTTCTCTGTTTGTTCTTTCTCTCACACACACATGCACGTTACTATCACCAACACACCCCACCACCACCACCACCACACACACACACACACACTACCATCACTACCACCACACATACCCCCGCTGGATATCAAATTTAGGCAGACCCAGCTTTGTGCCCTGTGCCCTCGCTCCACCAATGGTGGTAGCATAGCAGTTAAGGAACCTGGCTAGCGTGCAAGTAGCCTGAAAAGTTGTGGGTTCGAATCCCACCGTTCAAATCCCACCATTGTGCCCCTGAGCAAGGCACTTAGCCCTTCTTTTTTGAAAACTGCTGGATTTGTTTTGTTTTCCCAGCTCACGGTGTCTCGTCAATGTATTGTCAGTGCTGCAAGTGTGTAGCAGTTGTCTGTTATATCCCCCTCTCTTAGTGTGTGTGTCTCTTAGCGTCCCACCTCTGCTTCTCATCCCCCACAAGATGTGCATGTGAGAATGACAGTTCACTGAATATCCATGAAGTAAAGAGAACAGGCAGAACAGAAGTCTTGTTTTTAGTCTTATTCCTGAAGAAAAGAAGTTTAAGCACAAACGGCTGCAGGAACATGTTGCAGAAGTTCATTATCATGTCTGTGTCCAGCACATTTACAAAAGAATCACTTGTCAACCTTGGCAAATGCAACAGGCTTTGTAAGTTTAACCTGTGGTTATAACAGTAACCTTGCTATAACAAAACAGTTATCCAGTTATGCTGGCTAGTGTAAAAACCTACACATTACATGCTTACCATTGCAAAGTGTCTGTTTCCAGTCTCCAAGCAATCGGTGCATATCATAGGCTGTATCATATCATAGGCTATATCATATCACCTCTCTCTTTCTCTCTCTCCCTGTTTCTCTCTCACACACACACACACACAAACAAACACACACATATATGTGGTAAACTGTTTTTAGCTTTGAATTTTATATGGACTATGAAATATATCAGGGTGAAATGAAGGGTCATATTGAATGTATTCAGGTCAAAATCATGCAGTTTCACTTAAGCACAGCGCACATTAAGAAATATGAAAAAGCACTCTAAAGGAGAGTGCACTTACAGTATGGTTTTGATTTGTGTGAGTATGAGTTTGTATTTTCCTTTAGTGTGTGTGTGTGTGTGTGTGTGTGTGTGTGTGTGTGTGGTGTGTGTGTGTGTGTGTAAGTGTGCCCTGAGTTATACAGCTTGAGGCCTTCCCCCCTGTGATTCCATAACAGAGCGACTGAAGCCAGACGAGAGCTTCTGTAGGCTTTTAACACATTGCCAGAATGACACACACTCACACACACACACTCACACACACACAAAGCTTCAACAGGTGCTTTGGGCAGGACAATGAGAGAGGTGGTGGGGTGGTGGGGAGGGTGGGGGTTTCTGCAGAGCCTGCAGTCTCTCTGTAGGGTTTAACAGAGTCAGGCTAGATGCAGGCCTCATTCACACAGCAATCAGCCCGTTAATGATCTGTAGCTGCCGGTGTGTTTGCGGTGCCTGCACATCTGTGTATTCACAGCAGAAACAGTCTTGTGCCCAAACCACCTGCCCAAGCTCTCGTTTAAAGTCTACAGAGGCAGTGTTATACCAAAAAATAGAACCCTCCTCGATTTCTAAGGAACAGCGTAAATCAGGGGGACAGGAAATAAACATGGAAAATGTTGGGATATTTGTGAGCTTTATGTGCGTATGTGTGAGGTTTATGTGTGTAAATCGGTCGTCTACCATTCATCTCATGTCAGAGCAAGTGCCCTTTCTATATTTATATTTATGCATTTAGCATTTAGCATTTAGCCCTTTCTTTGTACTGGCTGAGGGCTCACACAAGTGAGGAGAAGTGAGGGAGAGGTGAGTGAGAGAGGTGAGTAGGGAGATCACCTCTTTCACTTCCAAGCACCTCACACGTTCAAAACTACAACTCCCAGAACTGGACAGAAAGCTCAACACAAGATGAGCTTGTGCGTTCGCTATAGTGACACGCATGCGTAGGAACTTGCACTCGTTATAATTCAGAGGACCGTCACTGCATCTGCGAAAGCAGCGACTATCACAGGTTACGCAAGGCGATTTGCAAGCTTTCGGATTTCGTGTTAATGT
>PYXC01002777.1:42500-52500 GCA_015244755.2 Tenualosa ilisha | reverse complement strand
AGACAGACTTCCTGATTGCTCAACAGAATCAGCTGGGGTGGTGAGACCTTGGAATAAATGTGTGGTTGGATAGTTTGTTTCTACAGCCACAGTTTGTCCAGAATTCCCCCTATTGCTTCTTCCAGCAGACTCATCTTTCTCTTATAGAAACAAACACTGGGCTCAGTTGAGTTGTTTTTCTCTCCTAAAGGGATCCAGTAATGTCTGGCCAATGCCTCATACTTTACAGTAAACTCCTTGAAAACCCCTGTTTTCCACACCTAATTCAGTCCAATTTAAGTTTAACAACTGTTTTTCTGTTCTGTTGTTCTAACAGGGGTTTCAGTAGAATCAGATGGGAATTCAATCAGTTCAGTCAGATTCATTTCTGCTGTAAGATGTTGGTTTAGGGCTGGTTTGAAGGTGTAGATCTTGGGGGGCGCGTTGGGATTCAGTCATAGATAGTGGGATGCTGATAGGAGAGGAGAGGAAGGATGGAAGAGGAGGATGATGGGATATCGAGGGTCATCCTAGGAAGTGATGGAGTAACAGAGAGAGAGAAGGTGGAGAGAGGAGGGGGAGAAGGGGAGATGAGTGGAAGAGAGGAGAGGAAAGGAGAGGGGGATGATGGGATAGCGAGGGTCATCCTGGGAAGTGATGGAGAGAAGGTGGAGAGAAGAGGAGAGGAGGAGATGAGGGGGGAGGGATGGGGAGAGGAGAATAGGAGAGGAGAGGGGGATGATGGGATAGCCAGAAGTGACAGAAGGAGAGAAGGCAGATGGGAGAGGAGACGAAGAGGAGAGGAGAGGAGACGAGAGAAGGAGAGGAGAAGAGAAGAGACGAGAGGAGGAGATGAGAGGAGGAGAGGAGAGAAGGAGAGGAGACGAGACGAGAGGAGAGGAGAAGAGGAGAGGGGGGATAGGGAACAGGAGGGGAGGTGAGAGTAGGCAGATGTGTGGGCAGGGGAGAGGGAAGGAGGGGAGAGGAGTGAAGTGGAGTGTGTGAAAGAGAGAGAGACAGAAGAAAGAGAGCTGTCGTTTATAATTAGCTCTGTGCTGTTAATCAGGGGCTGGAGTCTGACAAGGCCATGAAGGGCAATGAGAGGTTCACACTCCCACACACACACACTCGCGCACACACACACTAAGGTACGTGACTGCTCTTGTTGTGCTTGACACACATACGCTCACACATGGGCGTCATCACACTCACACAGACATATACACAGACTGCTCCTTTTTGCATTGTACATGCATTTGTTCTCAAGACTATATTTACACAGTGCCCTTACTGGACTTGACACTCACACGCCTACACACAGGCCCTAACACACACAACATGTATGTATATGTGCACTGTTCTTATTGATCCCAACACACAAGCATGTCCTCACACACACTTACAAATAAGCTTGGCAGAGAGCTCTACCAGAGGTCAGCCAGTCCATACGGAACACGTGAACTTGTCAGTTCTCACACAGATAGTCACACAGTCACACCACCGACTGACACACACTCCTGTCAAGCACACAGTCAACAGTCACAGGCTACACACACACAAAAGTACAATGCCCATATGCACATGCACACATACGCACATACGCACGCACACACACACACACACACACTCACGCGCGCACACACACACACACACACACACACACACACACACACACACACACACAGACACAAGCATGCTGTTAGAGTAACTCATCTGCCAAGTTCAATCATCATCTCCATGTGTTCCACCTCCAGGCCATTTCTGCATGACACCTTGGATTTGACTTCTCTGTGTGTGTGTGTGTGTGTGTGTGTACGTGTGTGTGTGTGTGTATGTGTGTGAATATGAAGCACGGCAGTGATCACATGTATCTGTCACCTCATGGCAAAACACAGCAGTGTTATTATCACCACCCTCTCTCTCTCTTTCTCTCTCTCTCTCTCTCTCTCTCTCTCTCTTCTCTCTCTCTCTCTCTCTCTCTCTCTCTCTCTCTCTTTCGCTTCTGCCCTTACTCCCTCTCTCTTCCTCTCCCTCATCGTTCTCTCTTCCTGCCTCTCTTCCTCTCTCTGTCTTTTTCTCCCCCTCTCTCCTCCTCCCTTTCCTCTCTCTCCACTCACTCATTCTCTCTCTCCCTTCCTCTCCTTCTTTGTCTTGTCTGTGTCTCTTTTCTACACGCACATACACACACCCCGTGCTTCTGAAGCGGTATGCATTGTGTGTGTTGTGTGTGTGCATGTTGTTTTTTCTGAGCAGATTGCGTGTGTATGTGTGTGTGTGTATGTGTGTGTGCTTGTGTGTGTATGTGCGTGTGTGTATGTGGGTGTGTATGTATGTGTGTGTGTGTTTGCAAACTCTTGCTATATCCACCCAGGGCAGCTTAAGGTACTCACAAATACATTAACAAAGCTGCACACCCACCCGACCACACACACACACACACACACCACACACACACACACACACACCTGGCTGGCCCAGACGTGGAGTGGGGATGCTCATCCATCTCTCCTGTCACATAAGTGCCCCTGTAATGTAGGGTTGGGCCCCAGGCAGGGCCCCAAGGGCCCCTTTTGCTTTAGGTCACACTGCCCATGCTTCTGCTCTTAGTGAGCACCACCCTAGAACAGGAGAAACAACATGAGACAGGGAGAGAGGAGGAGAAGAGAGGAGGAGAGGAGATGAGAGAAGAGAAGAGAGGAGGAGAGAGAGGAGAGAAGAGAGGAGGAGAGAAGAGGAGAGAGGAGGAAAGGAGAGGAGATGAGAGGAGAGGAGGAGAGGAGAGGAGATGGGGGGAGATTAGATGAGAGAAGAGGAGGGGAGGAGAGGAAAATAGAGGAGTGAAGAAGAGAGAGGGGGCAGGAGAGAAGCGGAGAGAGGAGGAGAGGAGAGAAGAGGAGAAGAGAGAAGAGTAGAGGAAAGAAGAGAAGAAGAAGACAGCAAAAGAAAGCATCGGAAAGGAAGGAGAAAAGAAGGAGAGAAGTGCAGAGATGAGTAACAGAGAGGAAGAAGAGGAGAAGAGAGAGGAGAGGAAAGAAGAGAAGAAGAAGACAGCAAAAGAAAGCATCGGAAAGGAAGGAGAAAAAGAAGGAGAGAAGTGCAGAGATGAGTAACAGAGAGGAGAGGGTAAGGAACGAGAGGAGAGGACAGGAAAGAGAGTACAGTAAAAAGGGGATGAGGGAGAGGGAGAAGAAAGGGGGATGAGAGAGAGGGAGAGGGAGGAGAAAAGTGGATAGAAGAGTGTATATGTGTGTGTTTGTGTATTTGACTGTAGAGAGCTGTATTCAGTTTTTTCTTTTGTTATGTGTCCTCATGTCCGTCATCTCCCTTGTTCTTGGCCTTGGAGATGCTCTGGACTTCATCTCATTTGTGTGATGATTAGCTGTCCTCTGCCACAGCCTTGCATTGGGAAACAGACTAAGTACATCAACCGCTGTAATAGTTTCAGCTGTCGGTTTGCTCAAGTGACCCCACCCAGTTTGGGTGAAAAGAACCAGCGTCTGGGTCGTGCCTGATCCCTGAGGCTCTCTGAACACTCTCAGCACCAGCGTCTGGGTCGTGCCTGATCCCTGAGGCTCTCTGAACACTCTCAGCACCAGCGTCTGGGTCGTGCCTGATCCCTGAGGCTCTCTGAACACTCTCAGCACCAGGTCTGTCGCCTGACCCCTCTCGACACTCCACCCGATCTTCCTCCCAGCTCTCACCTCCACCCGTCGGTCGTGCCTGATCCCTGAGCTCTCTGAACACTCTCAGCACCAGCGTCTGGTCGTGCCTGATCCCTGAGGCTCTCTGAACACTCTCAGCACCAGCGTCTGGGTCGTGCCTGATCCCTGAGGCTCTCTGAACACTCTCAGCACCAGCGTCTGGGTCGTGCCTGATCCCTGAGGCTCTCTGAACACTCTCAGCACCAGCGTCTGGGTCGTGCCTGATCCCTGAGGCTCTCTGAACACTCTCACCCGTCTGGTCGTGCCTGATCCTGAGCTCTGAACACTCTCAGCACCAGCGTCTGGGTCGTGCCTGATCCCTGAGGCTCTCTGAAGACGTTTCTCATCAGCGGACGCAGAGACATGCGATTGCTGTGCCATCTTACCTGCTTGCTTTCATCCACAGGGCCTCCACCCACCGGTTCTGACGTCATTGCGGAGACCTTTTGAATTTCACTATTCCTTTTGGTGCACGGCAAGCAGCAAGCATGGATCAGTGGTAGAATTCCATAGCATAGTATCCTATGGAATTACAGAAGGATTTTCTTCAACAGCTCGGAGGCGGTGGCGCCAGAGTTTGACGCAGGTGTGCAGGGTTACACTGACAACAATGGAACTGAATGCCAGAAGCGGATCAGTCCACACTTTGACGGAGCCGGTGTGCGGAGGCCCGTACGTTAAGCGCAGCACACTGTAAGCCTTGGCAGATCGATGCTATCACCACCTTTGTGTTTTCACTGCATAGACAGAGCCAACGCAACCTCCTATCGCATTCCGCTCAGTGTGGAGTGTATAAGTGTGTGCCTTTGTGTTTGTGTCTGTGTGTAAAGATATATTCTCTAAGACTGGGGAGAGGGAATAAAATTGTGTGTGTGTGTGTGTGTGTGTGTAAAGATATATTCTCTAAGACTGGAGAGAGGGAATAAATGTGTGTGTGTGTGTGTGTGTGTGTGTGTGTGTGTGTGTGTGTGTGTGTAGTGATGTGCATAAGTGTGCCCCTCTGTGTGTGTGTGTGTGTGTGTGTGTAAAGATATATTCTCTAAGACTGGGGAGTGAGATTAAGTGTTCAGCCTCTCTATCAAGCTTTTTCAGCTTAAGATGACAAGCTCTTTCTGGCCTTTTTGTGGAGACGTCAGAGCGTCTGATCTGAGATATGCACACTCAGCCTCCAGCTCCCATAATTCATAGCTGTTAAGGGTGCTTGGGGAGGTTTGCCTGCTGTGCAGGGCAGTTTTATCAGACGCTGACCTTGTTTACATGCACACCAGTAAACTGATCGTTATCGGGTTATTGGACTTACCTCATTACTCAAACTGAGTGTAAACTCATGTTAACGAACTGGCCTGGATGCTTTATTGGATTACTGCCCTTATCTGGTTATGAGAAATTTGATAAACACACCAAGGTTTTGATCACTATTTTGTTTTATTGGAGCTTGTATAAACTCTAATAAGCTCTATTTTGTTCTTATACATCTGCAAACAGTAGAGAAATTCAAAATTTTTTTTTTTGTTTTTAGTTTTTGTTTCGAATTATTTTAGAGAGGATTATTACAATTCCCTGGATTGTTATGATCATGTAAACACACACACACTGTTATCCAGAGCAATATGGAGTCACAGGATCAGTTACAGGCATTTAACCAGGCTTGCAGTTTGACTCCCGCTCTGCCAAGTGAGTAGCAAAGAGAACGACTCAGTAGCCAGAGATGGACTAGGGGTCAGAACCTGGAGTCCTCCACCTAACCTAACCTTACGTCCTGGTGTTTCTCTGCGGTCCAGTGCAATTCTTCTGGGCAATCTTTCTCTCTGCTGTGAAAATGGAGAGGAAAAACAGGAGTGAGGTCAGAGGTCTGCCTGATCTATGGCCTGGAGCCCCTCTAGGCCGAGGCAGGGAGAAGTATGTGGTGTGTGTGTTCAGCCTCCACGTCACAGCCTTTACAGAGTCCTCGCCCTACTTCTGTGTGGGTGTGTGTGAGTGTGTGTGTGTGTTTGTGTGTGTGTGCCTGTGTGTATGTGCGTGTGTGTGTGCGCGCATGCATGTGTGTTTGTGTGTGTGTGTGTACTCACTGCAGAGCACTTCTCTTTTGGCAGACAGATGCCGCCTCTGCATTCAGCTCCAACATGACCCCCACTCTGTCCCACAACCCACACACACACACACATACATGCACACACACACGCACACACACATACATGCACACACACACGCACACACACATACACACACTCAAACACGCACACACACATACACACACACGCCCTCAAATACACACACACACTCAAATACACACTCACACACTACACACACACACACATGCACACATGCACCCACACACACACGCACACACATATACACACTGAAACATGCACACACACACACACTCAAATACAAACACACACACACACACACACACACACACACACCCACTTGAGGCCTCCAAGCTGGCTTTATAAACTCAGTGCTTTCATGAGCTGGCATCCCTGCTCACCTAAGGAAACTCACAGCCGACTGTGTGTGTGTGTGTGTGTGTGTGTGTGTGTGTGTGTCACCTAAGGAAACTCACAGCCGACTGTGTGTGTGTGTGTGTGTCACCTAAGGAAACTCACAGCCGAGTGTGTGTGTGTGTGTCACCTAAGGAAACTCACAGCTGAGCCCCCAGTCCCTCGTCTCTGCTGCCGACCTCTACGCCCCCCCCCCCCCCTCTCCTCCCCCTCCAGGCTGTGTGTGTGTGTGTGTGTGTGTTTCAGTGTGTTCTTCCCTATTTTTGTGCGTGTTTGTTTGTGTGTGTGTGTGTGTGTGTGTGTGTTTCAGTGTGTTCTTCCCTATTTTTGTGCGTGTTTGTTTGTGTGTGTGTGTGTGTGTGTGTGTGTGTGTGTGTGTGTGTGTTTCTGTGTGTTCTTCCCTATTTTTGTGCGTGTTTGTTTGTGTGTGTGTGTGTGTGTATGTGTGTGTGTGTGTGTGTTTCAGTGTGTTCTTCCCTATTTTTGTGCGTGTTTGTTTGTGTGTGTGTGTGTGTGTGTGTGTGTGTTTCAATGTGTTCCTCCCTATTTGTTTATTTATTTTGTTTGTATGTTTATTTATTTACACCATCAAAGAGATGAAGGGATGAAGAGAGGTGGAAAAAAGGAGCAGTTTTATCATCCGTCTCTTTACTTTATCTTCAGGCAGAGAGCGCAAACGCGTGAAAGTGTGTGTGTATTTTGTGTGTGTGTGCGTGTGTGTTTGTGTGTGTCTGTTTAGCCTGTGTGTGTGTGTGTGTGTGCGTGTATAGTGTGTGTGTGTAGTGTGTGTGTGTGTGTGTGTGTGTAGTCTGAACGTGTGTGTGTGTGTGTCTGTTTAGCCTGTGTGTGTGTGTGTTTACAAGTGTAAAGGTGATATGGTGTATGGTTTGTGGGACTGGGTATTGATGGGTTAGTGGACGGGGACAGGACCAGTGTCTCAACGTGACCAGTGACCATGTGACCATGTGACCACGTGACCATGTGATTTGCAGTCCTCTCTTATCGACTCCTTTCACACTCCCCTCTCTCACTCCCTCGCTTTCACGCTCTTCCTCTGGCACCTTCTTATCTCATCTCTCTCTCTCTCACTCACTCACACACACACACACACACACATACACAAACTCACATAGAGACTCTCTCTCTCTCTCTCACACACACACACACACACACACACACACACACACACACACACAGACTTTCTCTCACACACACACACAAATGCAGGCGGACTAACACGTGCACATACACATACACACACGCACACTAATGGACATACACACACACTTGTGGTTTTGTGTCCATTCATTTCCATGGCAACGCCTCTTGAGCTTGTCTGCTATGTTTTTCAATATGCTGATTTGACTCCCCAGGTCATGCCATGTTCTTTCCATTCCATTCAATCTCTCTCTCACTCTCTCTCTCCCTCAAAGGTCACTGAGGGTTCAGGGTTAAGTGCTTTGCTTTGCACTTTTAACTTAAAATAGTGCAGATTCTATGTTAGAAATATGCACTTGTTAGTTCTTTCATTGTGTTGTAGCTTGAATGCTATCCTCTTTTGTAAGTCGCTTTGGATAAAAGCGTCTGCTAAATGCCTACATGGAAATGTAAATATAAAGTGCTTAGTAGCAGCTCGATGAAACTGTCAACTTCTGTCCTTGTCCAGGTTTTCATGCGTGGGTATAGAATCACGTGTGCTGTCATATGTTTTGAAACTGTCTGGGACTGTTTGCCCCCCCCCCCCGTGCTGAAGGGGAAGGGGTGTGTGTGTGTGTGTATGTGCCTGTGTGTGTGCGTGTGCATGTGCGTGTGTCTGTGTCTGTGTCTGTTTGTGTGCGTGTTTGTGTCTGTGTGCGTGTGTTTGTGTCTGTGTGTGTGTGTGTGTGTGTGTGTGTGTGTGTGTGTGTGTGTGTGTGTTGTGAGTGTTGTGAGTATAAGTGTGGGAGTGAGTGGCTGGCAGGTCAGGGGTATGTGTGTGATCATCATGTACTGGCTGAACAACAGCAGAGGATGAGAGGAAAGTCTCTCTGACCTTTTCTTTTCCACTGACACCTGGTCTTTTGGTCTCTCTCTCTCTCTCTCTCTCTCTCTCTCTCTCTGTCACTTCATTGTGTTGTTGTTTTGAGTGCCTGAGAGCATTTCTAATGGCAGTTACTGATCTCATGTGGAAGTGTTTTGACATCTGAAACAGATAGAGAGATCGAGACAGAGTAGTGTGTGTGTGTGTATGTGTGTGTGTGTGTAAGACAGCAAGACAGAAAGAAAGAGAAAGGGAAGGACAAGCCAAAGAGACCCATAACCAGATGGCAGTGTAGATCCTCAGCTTTCTGTCAGTACACACATGACTGAATGTATGTGTGTGTATGTGTGTGTGAGCACACGTGTATATTTGTGTTCGTGCATACATGCATGTGTGTGTATGTGTGCACATGTGCATCTGCATGTGTGTGTGTGCATGCCTGTGCATGCCTGCGTTTGTGTGTGTGTGTGTGTGTGCGTGTGCGTGTGCGTGTGTTTGTGTGTGTGTGTGTGTGTGTGTGTGTCTGATGTCCAGGTGTGCTCAGCATGGGATGTACACAGTGGTATGTGTGGACTATTTTAACTCGCTTCTCACAGAGTCACTCTCCTGTCTGTGGCAATGCAGTGTGTGTGTGTGTGTGTGTGTGTGTGTGTGTGTGGGAGCAGGAGCACTGTGTGTGTGTGGGGAGAGGGCTAATTGGCACTGAGCACCATCTTCTTGTGATGACCACAGGGGTCTGCGTGGGCCTAGCCACAGAAAGAAAGAAAGAGGGGGGAGAAACAAAGTGAGAGAGGGAGAGAGAGCGAAAGAGAGAGTGAAAGGGAGCTAAGGGGAGGGAGAGAGTGTGGGAGAACGAGATACAGAAAAGGAGAGTGAAAGGAGAGAGAGAAATGAGGGAGAAAGAAATGTAGAAAGAGGAAGACTGAGAGAGAAAGAGAGAGCGAGAGAGAGAGAAAGATGTAGTTGTGTGAGCAGGGCTGTCATCATCAGTATAGCCAGTATAGCCATGGCAATAGTTCTTTGCAAGTTGGTGTTGCTTGGCAATACTACTTTTGGGTACAAAATCTAAGCTTTGTACCTCACTAGTAGCATCTACTAATCTGCAATAGCATCAGGGAAGCCATTGCACTAATAGCTATAACAACCCGTTGAAATGTACCACAATGCAGGAAATTGCATCTCATTTTTCAAATATTTCTTGGGGTAGGACCCCAATGTGTTGTCCACACTATACCTAACCATGTGCCCCTAATAACATGACCAACATCTCTAATATGTACAACACATTGGAATTGCAGAGGACATTTGGCAATAGTACTTTGAAACATGTGATGGTACCCCTGGGTGTCCCACTGGGACTGAATAGTTTTCAGGGGCTGTTGAACCCTGACCTCTCTCTTATCACATAGTATTGCAATGTGCTTTCTTCTTTTCCCCCCTCTCTCTCTCTATCTTCTCTCTCTCTCTCTGTCTTTCCCTGATGCCTCTGTCTCTCTATCCCTCTGGCCCTCTCTCCCAGCTTCCGTCCGGTCAGTGAGAATGCCCCGGTGGGCACCGCCGTGGGACTGATTCTGGCGGCGGCCATCAACACCACCGTTTTTTACTCTATCGTAGGGGGCAATGAGGACGGTGAGACACATCACTACATTAGCATCACACTATAGTACATTAACACTGCATTTCCATTTATATTGCATTTCCATTGCGTTTGACATTACATTGCATTGCATTGCAATACATTTACGATTAATAATAATGCATTTCTTGAATTTTGATTTACATTACGTTAAATTAAC
>PYXC01002777.1:0-37500 GCA_015244755.2 Tenualosa ilisha | reverse complement strand
TATCCTTAATTGACAGTCATGTGTCACAGATGTTTCTACAGATTCAAAGCCAGAGATTCAGCTCCTGCCAATTAGACACTGAGAGACTAAGAGACCATGCAGGAAACATATTCAAACATAGTGACACATCTGTGTGTGTGTGTGTGTGTGTGTGTGTGTGTGTGTGTGTGTGTGTGTCTGTGTTCATGCACATAGGGGTATATACTGTACATGCAGTCAACTTCTATGATTTTCCACCGTCTCAACATCTCCCCCTGCAGGTGGATTGGCCAACTGCTCAAATGTCTCCTCAACGTTTCGCTATAACTTCTAATTAGTGAAGCGTCGATTTGACCAGCTGCAAATTAGATCTGTGCTGTAGAATAGCTACCCATTACAGTGATACATTGGCAGACTTTCGTGTCTTACATACACACACGCACACCAACAAATTTATTTTTCAACAAATTTTCCTCTTTCAGTCTAATTAAAAAGTTTTATTTTTTTAATGAGCCTATAGGCTCAGGTCACTTTAGTCAGTTCTAGTGGTGTTGCTCAGTAGACAATATCATCAGTACAAACTCACAATAGGGCTGCAACTATTCCAATCAATTGCTATTTGCTAGTTGCTGAGGAGACATATGCCTACTAGAATGTGAGTCTATCTCTTGCCTGAAGATAAGTATTGCTCAGGGGGAATTAGTGCTGCTCACAACAGTTGTGTCTTTGGCTCACAGCAATAAATCACAACAATAAATAAAGAGATCTTACAGAATTTTCATCTGATTCTGCTTAAACACTCCTTCAGTGGTAGCAGATTAGAAGAAAACACATTTTAAGACAGTAAGTTGAACTTTAATTGGACCGAATTAGGTGTGGAAAACAGGGGTTTTCAAGGGCTTTACTGTAAAGTATGAGGCATTGGCCAGACATTACTGAATCCCTTTAGGAGAGAAAAACAACTCAACTGAGCCCAGTGTTTGTTTCTATAAGAGAGAGATGAGTCTGCTGGAAGAAGCAATATGGGGAAATTCTGGCCAAACTGTGGCTGTAGAAACAAACTATCCAACCACACATTTATTCCAAGGTCTCACCACCCCAGCTGATTCTGTTGAGCAATCAGGAAGTCTGTCTGGTTCAGTCTGGAGGATCAGATGATCTGTGATAGAGACTGAACCCCAATGTCCCTCATAAGTCCTAAACCCTGAACCCTTGCAGACTTAACCGGCATTAATTAGCTTCATGAGTCATGCCAGTTAAGTCTTTGTGGGTTCAAGGCTGTAGGCAATACCCTTTAGCCATTGTCTGTGTTAGGTGCAGGTGTGTGTGTGTGTGTGTGTGTGAGTGTGTGGGTGTGTGTGGGTGGGTGTGTGGGTGGGTGTGTGGGTAGGTGTGTGTATGGGTGGTGGTAGCGTAGTGGTTAAGGAACCTGACCAGCGTGCATCTAGCCTGAAAAGTTGTGGGTTCACCTTTGTGCCCCTGAGCAAGGCACTTAACCCTAAGTTGCTCTAGGAGAGACTGGCCCTGAACAATTGAAAGTTGACAAAAAATGTAAGTCGCTTTGGATAAAAGCGTCTTTATGCTAAATGCATAAAGGTAAATGTCAAATGTGTGTGTGTCTCCATCCCTCCCCCCTGGCACAGCACATGTGAGAGGTTTACGTCCAGACACCTTGACCTGTGTCAGGCTGTGTCAAACCTCCAGCCCTCCAACCGTGCATCAGCAGTACAGGCTGTCTAGAGTGTAGCTTTTCGTGTGTGTGTGTGTGTGAGCGCGCGCATGTACACGTGTGTGTGTGTGTGTGTGAGTGTGCGCCTTGCGTTTTTTTTTCTCACCACCTCACCCACAAATATGGGCATTTGTCAGATATGAAAGCTTGTCTTGCTTTCATTTGCCACAGGCGCTGTCTGTGTGTGTCTGTGTGTGTGTGTGTGTGTGTGTGTGTGTGTGTGTGTGTGTGTGTGTGTGTGTGCGGCACCGCACACTCAAGTTGGCAGTTAAGGGATTTTCAACGCTCTGCTTCTGATTTGTGAAAGCGGTTAAATGGCGGCTGTTCGCGTCAGATGTGGAGTCGCTGTGCTGTCATTTACCTCCCAGCGCCTCCTGTCAGTCGGAGGCGCAGCCAATGGCGCGGCTGGGAACTGGGGGACATTGTTGTCAAACAGAAGGCAGAGGTAGAAATTCAGAGGCAAATTAGCTTTTCTGACAACTGATACTCCACACTCTGCATAAACTCTGCTTGTGTGCGTGCGTGCATGTGTGTGTGTGTGTGTGTGTGTGTGTGTGTGTGTGTGTGTTTTGCCTGCTGTCTCACTTTCTTTCCATCTGGGTTACTACACGTACACTGTATGCATAATTTTTGATGTGCATATTTCAGTGACTTTATACCTGACTGTGTGTGTGTGTGTGTGTGTGTGTGTGTGTGTGTGTGTGTGTGTGTCTCCCCCAGGCCACAGACGTAGACACGGGCAACTACAGTAAGATGCTGTACCGCCTGATCATCCCCCCCACACCGGAGGGCCAGGACAGTTTTGTAATTGAGAAGTACACAGGCGTCATCAAGTCCGCCATCATGTACCGCAACATGCGACGCTCCTACTTCACCTTTCAAGTCATCGCCACTGATGACTACGGGGACGGTCTAAGCGGCAATGCAGATGTGGTGGTGAGTGTGTGTGTGTGTGTGTGTGTGTGTGAGAGAGAGAGAGAGAGAGTTATGCTTTTGCAGGAGTGAATGTGTGTGTACCTGTAGTTGTATTTCATGTTTGAGTTCATTTTCTGTGTACGTGTGTGTGTGTTTGCGTGTGCGTACGAGTGAGTGTGTGTGACAGTTTTTGTCCATGCTGAGTGTTTTAACCCAGGCTGACCCCAGTCATCTTCCCCACATAATGGGACAGGTGAAGGGCTTCTCCACTCCACGCTGTAGTAGGGGGCTACTGGGCTACTGCACTATATGGGCCAAAAGATCAATGCAGAGGATCGCAGAGTGGGTTAGATCACAACAAATTACGGTCCTGTTTTCTGTTGGCCTCAGCCTCTCTGGTCACGCAAGATTAATGTTTAGAGTTTCACTCCAGGTCAGATTGCTGAATAATTGAGGAAGTTTGAACCAAAGGCTTGAATATAACAATGTAAACCTCTCAGCCGTGAGCCAGCGATTCAATTATGCCACTGCAATGAAAGGGGGTTGTTTACCCAATAGTGTGTGTGTGTGTGTGTGTGTGTGTGTGTGTTGGTGTGCATGTTCATGCGTGCACGTGTGTGTCTGTATGTGTGTGTGTCCGCATGTATCCTGATGTCTGTGTGTGTGTGTGTGTGTGTGTGTGTGTGTTGGTGTGCATGTTCATGCATGCACGTGTGTGTCTGTATGTGTGTGTGTCCGCGTGTATCCTGATGTCTGTGTGTGTGTGTGTGTGTGTGTGTGTGTGTGTGTTTGAGAGAGAGAGAGTTTGTTGATTGCACAGAGGCTGTGTTTGCATTCTCATTTGTTCACACAGTAATACATTTCCATTTGTCTCCTGTCATTTGAATGACTTTACTCCCTTATTGGCTTGGGCTGGGACAGGTGGGACCAACAAATTGGGTATTTCCCAGAAATCTACCCAGCTAACAAGATCCTAATGAAATAAAAAGCACCAGAGCGAAATGCCCCAGTGTATGAGGGCATTCGTGAATGTGTGTGTGTGTGTGTGTGTTTGTGAGAGAGAGAGAGGCAGTGTGTGTCTGTTTGTGAGTGAGAGAGAGTGTGTATTTGTGTGTGTGAGAGAGAGAGAGAGAGAGAGAGAGAGAGGCAGTGTGCATCTGTTTGTGAGTGAGAGAGAGAGAGTGTGTGTGCTTGTGTGTGTATTTGTGTGTGTGTGTGTGTGTGTGTGTGTGTGTGTGTGTGTGAGAGAGAGAGAAAGAGAGGCAGTGTGTGTCTGTTTGTGAGTGAGAGAGAGAGTGTGTGTGCCTGTGTGTGTATTTGTGTGTGTGTGTGTGTGTGTGAGAGAGAGAGAGAGAGAGGCAGTGTGTGTCTGTTTGTGAGTGAGAGAGAGAGTGTGTGTGCCTGTGTGTGTATTTGCGTGTGTGTGTGAGAGAGAGAGTGTGTGTGTGTGTGGGTGTGTGACAGAGAGCGAGCGAGTGTGTGTGTGTATGTGTGTGTGTATGTGTGAGTGTGCATGCCCACTCAGGTGTTCACTTTCCAGCTCCATTTTGAAGTGTTCACCTGAGTCCTTGTTGTGTGCCGCTCCCACTGTTATGTTTTGCCAGCCACTGACGAGCCCTCAGCTTTAATTGGTCCTTTAATTGTGCTTGGGCCACTTCAGTGCTGCCCGGATCTGCCAGATTCAGTAAAAAGGGAGAGAAAAATAGCACAATTCCCCAAATATCTGCTAAATGAAAGAGCTTATTGCACACTCCCAGACACCTCGCTCACATACACACATACACATGCACACACACACACACACACTACACACTCGCCGATAGACGTGCCTTGAGTCAGGCATGTTTTTCCGAAAGCACCTGGCAGGCAGGTTGTCAGATACTCAGCCAGCGCTTGCAAAGATCACATGACCCGTCATCGCTCGTCTGCCCACAAGGCAAGGCTGTGGTGGGGGAAAAAAAAAAACTTGCACAGAATTTACTGGAAAAACTGCTGTGCTGCTTGGATGCTTAAGTGATGACTGGTAATAATGGGGAATTAGAGCTCCCATACACACCCAGAGAGAGCGAGAGAGAAATGTGTGTGCGTGTGTGTGTGTGTGTGTGTGTGTGTATGTATGAGAGAACAAGGAAGAGAGAGAAAAATGTGTTTGTGAGTGTGTGTGTGTGTGTGTGTGTGTGTGTGAGTACGAGAGAGAGAGCGAAAGAGAGAGAAAGTGATGTGTGTGTGTATGAGAGAACAAGGGAGAGAGAGAAAATGTGTTTGTGAGTGTGTGTGTGTGTGTGTGTGTGTGTGTATGAGAGAGAGCGAAAGAGAGAGAATGTGATGTGTGTATGTATGAGAGAGAGAGAGAGAGAGAGAGAGAGACCCACAGTTGGGAGGAGAAGAAAAAAAGAAACAGCTCCATTTGGACGAGACAAATTGTAGAGTTTGTGCATAGACTCCTCCATCTCCCTGACCACATAAAGAGCCACTCGCACAGACAGGCCAGATTAATGACAGTGCTGCAGACGACAGTAAAATCTTTATAGGTGTTGGGATAGGAGCCGACCGCGGGGTCGACGAGGGGAGGGGAGAGAAGTGTGTGTGTGTGTATGTGTGTGTGTGTGTGTGTGTGTGTGTGTGTGTGTGTGTGTGTGTGTGCGTGGGTTGGGGGGGAGGGATTCACACACACACACACAAGCACACACCACACACTATACTCAGGCTGTGATGGTACCCTAGTGACTAGAGGCACAGCTCAACTTGCAGAGGGGTAAGAGAAGAGGTCCTGTGCAGAGGGGTAAAGAGAAGTGGTCCTGTGCAGAGGGGTAAAGAGAAGTGGTCCTGTGCAGAGGGGTAAAGAGAAGTGGTCCTGTGCAGAGGGGTAAAGAGAAGTGGTCCTGTGCAGAGGGGTAAAGAGAAGTGGTCCTGTGCAGAGGGGTAAAGAGAAGTGGTCCTGTGCAGAGGGTAAAGAGAAAGAGGTCCTGTGCAGAGGGGTAAAGAGAAGAGGTCCTGTGCAGAGGGGTAAAGAGAAGTGGTCCTGTGCAGAGGGGTAAAGAGAAGAGGTCCTGTGCAGAGGGGTAAAGAGAAGTGGTCCTGTGCAGAGGGGTAAAGAGAAGTGGTCCTGTGCAGAGGGGTAAGAGGAAGTGGTCCTGTGCAGAGGGGTAAAGAGAAGAGGTCCTGTGCAGAGGGGTAAAGAGAAGTGGTCCTGTGCAGAGGGGTAAAGAGAAGTGGTCCTGTGCAGAGGGGTAAAGAGAAGTGGTCCTGTGCAGAGGGGTAAAGAGAAGAGGTCCTGTGGTCCTGTCCTGTGCAGAGGGGTAAAGAGAAGTGGTCCTGTGCAGAGGGGTAAAGAGGAGTGGTCCTGTGCAGAGGGGTGAAGAGAAGTGGTCCTGTGCAGAGGGGTAAAGAGAAGTGGTCCTGTGCAGAGGGGTAAAGAGAAGAGGTCCTGTGCAGAGGGGTAAAGAGAAGTGGTCCTGTGCAGAGGGGTAAAGAGAAGAGGTCCTGTGGTCCTGTCCTGTGCAGAGGGGTAAAGAGAAGTGGTCCTGTGCAGAGGGGTAAAGAGAAGTGGTCCTGTGCAGAGGGGTAAAGAGGAGTGGTCCTGTGCAGAGGGGTAAAGAGAAGTGGTCCTGTGCAGAGGGGTAAAGAGGAGTGGTCCTGTGCAGAGGGGTAAAGAGAAGTGGTCCTGTGCAGAGGGGTAAAGAGAAGTGGTCCTGTGCAGAGGGGTAAAGAGGAGTGGTCCTGTGCAGAGGGGTAAAGAGAAGTGGTCCTGTGCAGAGGGGTAAAGAGGAGTGGTCCTGTGCAGAGGGGTAAAGAGAAGTGGTCCTGTGCAGAGGGGTAAAGAGAAGTGGTCCTGTGCAGAGGGGTAAAGAGAAGAGGTCCTGTGCAGAGGGGTAAAGAGAAGTGGTCCTGTGCAGAGGGGTAAAGAGAAGTGGTCCTGTGCAGAGGGGTAAAGAGAAGTGGTCCTGTGCAGAGGGGTAAAGAGAAGTGGTCCTGTGCAGAGGGGTAAAGAGAAGAGGTCCTGTGGTCCTGTCCTGTGCAGAGGGGTAAAGAGAAGTGGTCCTGTGCAGAGGGGTAAAGAGGAGTGGTCCTGTGCAGAGGGGTAAAGAGAAGTGGTCCTGTGCAGAGGGGTAAAGAGAAGTGGTCCTGTGCAGAGGGGTAAAGAGAAGAGGTCCTGTGCAGAGGGGTAAAGAGAAGTGGTCCTGTGCAGAGGGGTAAAGAGAAGTGGTCCTGTGCAGAGGGGTAAAGAGAAGTGGTCCTGTGCAGAGGGGTAAAGAGAAGTGGTCCTGTGCAGAGGGGTAAAGAGAAGAGGTCCTGTGCAGAGGGGTAAAGAGAAGAGGTCCTGTGCAGAGGGTAAAGAGAAGAGGTCCTGTGCAGAGGGGTAAAGAGAGAGGTCCTGTGGTCCTGTGGTCCTGTGGTCCTGTGGTCCTGTGCAGAGGGGTAAAGAGAAGTGGTCCTGTGGTCCTGTGGTCCTGTGCAGAGGGGTAAAGAGAAGTGGTCTGAGGTCCTGTGGTCCTGTGGTCCTGAGGTCCTGAGGTCCTGTGGTCCTGTGGTCCTGAGGTCCTGTGGTCCTGTGGTCCTGTGGTCCTGAGGTCCTGTGGTCCTGTGGTCCTGTGGTCCTGTGGTCCTGTGGTCCTGTCCTGTGCAGAGGGGTGGTGGTGTGGGAAGGTTACAAACAGAGAAGAAGTTTTTTTCAGGATGGGTGTGTGTTTCTCCTTGGGCTGAAGTATGTGTGTGTGCGTGTGTGCGTGTGTGTGTGTGTGTGTGTGTGTGTATTTGTTTGCGAACGAGAGAAATGACCATGAAGTCTCTGTCTGTCAGAAAAACTTCTGTGTGTGTGTGTGTGTGTGTGTGTGTGTGTGTGTCTGCATCTATCTGTGTCTGTCTGACTATGTGTGTGTGTGTGTGTGTGTGTGTGTGTGTGTGTGTTTCCTAGGTCTCTGTGGTAAATGCTCTGGACATGCAGGTGGTGGTCTCCAACGTCCCTCCCACCGTGGTTGAGGAGAACATAGACGAGCTCATCAGGTAACACAGGCGACCAAAACAACAACAACAGAAGTCCTTTCGCTGTCATTGCAGTCCACAGTGTTCACCACAGGGGCCCAAAGCAACTGCAGCCCTTGTTTCTAATCATTGCCGTCTACACAACAACACACAACTCACAGCTCCACAATGTTAACGAGTGGAGCCCTAAGCAACAGTGCCCCCCTGAGGCACCATTAGAGTCTACACAACAACACACACCTTCCCAGCACACAGCACTGGAGCAAATACTAACTCGCCCGGATTCACTCATCAATAAAGCCAACACAGCGCACAGCTGGGGACAATAACACACTCCAAATGGCCAGCGCAGTTAAATCACAAATAAACAACACACTCTTCAGCCTCAGGTTGTCTTGCAAAGGCCACATGATGCAAATGCAAATGTCATCTACCAAAGTCTGCCGAGCCCCTGCTCCCAACCCTCCTCGTGCCATTTCAGATTTAGTACCTGTCCAGTATTTCTTTACTGAATCCATGCAAGAGAAAAGTGCCCCTTTCAGTACACACTCTCAGGATTGTGGACTGGATGTGCTGTAAGCCTCCATCAGGCTAAGATGACGTCCATTAGATCAGTGCTTTTGGTGCTGATGGTGATAACATAGACTAGCGAGGCCAGTTCTCTCTTTGAGAAAAGTCTATCAGATCAGTGCTTTTGTTGCTGCTGATGATGACAGACTAGCGAGGCTAGTGCTCTCTTTGAGAAGGTGCTCTACAGTGTACCTGAGCATAGAGAAGAACACATAGCACAAGCCTGATCTCTTAACAACAGTAAGCCGTTTATTGAAGAGCTGGTTATTATTATTATTATTATTATTATTATTATTATTGTTATCATTATAAACACCCTATTGGGCATCCTGTTTGGGGGCTGGTTTGGCAGAATCTACAAACTCCAGCAGGACAGTAGGACTGAGTGTGATCATGCAGAGGCTCTGATGATGTGCTTGTTGTGTAGCCTGTGTTTAAAGATGAACGTGTAACACTGCGTTTGTTGATGTCTTGTTAATGTCTCTTCTGTGACCTAGAGGGGGTATTCCAAGTGGCAGACCTGGGTGAGTTAAGCCAGAGCTAGTGGCAAGAGAAGAGCCTGGAACTTTCATGTTCTTAACCAAACAAAGCAATGCGGGTACTCTATTACCAGATTTACCACCTCCAGGGCGGCGGTAGCGTAGCGGTTAAGGAACCTGGCTAGCATGCAGATAGCCTGGAAAAAGTTGTGGGTAGGCACTTAACCCTAAGTTGCTCTAGGGGAGACTGGCCCTGAACAACTAATAGTTGACCAAAATATAAGTGGCTTTGGATAAAAGCGTCTGCTAAATGCATAAATGTAAATGTATGTAAACTTCCTTTGGCTCAACTTACCCAGGTTTATCTCTTAAACACCTGCTTAGCACACCACCAGCATGACCTCCTGATGTGATTTTAGGCGGTCGTGTGTTGGGGGCTGTTTTCTGACTGATCTCAAGGGCCACTGAAGTGCATTGAGACACTGTTTGTGTATGTTCTGGGGCTGTTGTCTCAGTATTTTAGAGAGGTATGTGCAGGATCAGATTCCCGGGGCCAAAGTGATTGTGGACTCCATCGGACCCCGTCTGCACGGTGATGGCTTTGAACTGGAGGACTACACCAAATCTGACCTGAATATCTACGCCATCGACCCGCTCACCAACCGGGCCATCACCCGCCAAGAGCTCTTCAAGTAAGCCAATCCCACTCTCTCTCTCTCTCTCTCTATCTCTCTATCTATCTATCTATCTATCTATCTATCTATCTATCTGTCTCTGTCTTTCTATCTCTCTCTCTCCCTCTCTCTCTATTTCTCTGTCTATCTATCTCTCTCTCTCTCTCTTTCTCTCTCTTTCTCTATCTCTCTGTCCCCTCTCAACCTCCTCTCTCCATTGTTTTTTTTTTTTTCCTCTCTCTTATTCTCCACATCTCAACACACCCAAAGTGTGCCATAGAGCTGAAGCATGTGTGTCACTGAGCGCTGAGCCATCCATGGAAATTGCCAAGCAAAGCCCATTATTGTGTCTGAAAACAAACAGCAGCAAACCACACAAGCACCTGCTTTGCAGATGTGTCCGGTCCTCTCCAGCATCGCCAGCACAGGCTTATCCCCGAGTGTGCAACAAACACTAAACCAATCAGAACGAGCACAAGCAAATACATCACGCCTGACGAACACAGCAAGTTGCCTTACTGGAGCCTGCAGAGTGGGTCACAGCAGATATATCAAGAATCACCAGCTTCACCGTAGTGAATGCTAAAGCTTTTCTCAGTTTGTGCCTGTGTCTATGCTTATGTCTGTGGCATTTGTCTGTGGAAACGTCACATTACAATATCTGGGATTATCCAGAATGTATCAACCCATTGCCTTGTTGTTTCATGTTGCCGAGTGTTGTTGGTAGGTATGAGAATGACAGAATTTGCTACAACATTGATCAAATAGCGAAACAGCAGCCTACGCTAACTGATGAGGGTACTTAAAGTTTCGTTAGCTGCAAGTTTGCATATCTGATCTGCGTTATATTGAATGCTGTTGTTCTTATACCTACCAACAGCACCAAGCAGCCTCAAAGAACAGGGATATGGGCTGATTGACTCCAGATTTTTCCTTTTAAGGGTGATGGTCTTGAAAGCCCCAAGAAAAGTGTTGAGTGATGAGTGTGAGAATAGAAGTGTGTGATAATGGCCCTGTGCCCTGATTCTGAGGGACGAAAAAGATAAGAGCAGAGGAGAGGAGAGGAGAGGAGAGGAGAGGAGAGGAGAGCAAACAAGGAGACTCCGGCTGCTGCCTTGACAGGGAAGAAGCCTTCATGCCATCATGTTCCCAGAAAAGCTGTTTCATATCACCAAAGACAGTGCTAAATCTGTTCAAGTGTGAATGGCTCAAATGCTCAAAGTTTCATCCCAGTTCTGCAACCTTAATTGTGTTTTTATTCTGTTCCATGTCCAGATCCTCAGTGCATAAATGCATAAATGCTAAGAATATTTAAAATCCGTTTCACTGTCCGGCCCCAACTCTGTTTAGTTCTTCAGTTTTGTAAATAGCGCTGGAAATTCTGTCAAGGTCTGAAGAGTGCTCCACACTAAATCTGCTTTGAAGTGGAAGATGTATATAAACAAGGCTAAAAACAGCACACACAAGGGCTCAGGAGGTTGGAGTGTGTGAGACAAGGAGCCACTCACAATAGAGAACCTTAGAACAAGACATCACAACACAACCTCCAACCCTCTGAAAAGAAAGATAAACAAACAGATAATCCTCTACTGTCTCCTGGTCACGTAGTCTATCAGTACATCTCATCCTGGGTCTCAATGACGTGATTCTATCTCATTCTTGAAGACATTTTTGCTCAAATGACAATTGGAGTGTCATACTCCTCTCTGGTTGAATGTTTACTAATGGATAGAAACACTGTGGTCACATCATGTGATGGACAGGAGGTAACAGCTAACATAAATAAATTGTTTATTTAATTATTTCTAACTATTTCTAAAACGGATAATTCCGGTCCTTGATTATGATTGGTTGAATCGCGTTCAGTGCCGATTCAGCTGATATAGCAGGGCTGAGACCATGAATATAGCACAGCTGAGAGGTGTTGTAAGGGATGAAGCCAAGCTGAGAAGAACGGCCTCCCAGGGAATATTGCTAATATATATATATATATAGTAAAACTTAGTGAAACTTTTCACGTAATCAGTTTAGTTGTGCTTGCCCTGGATTGCAGGGGATAGTGCATACTGTGTAAATGTGTGTGTGTGTGTGTGTGTGTGTGTGGGCATGAGATGGCAAGACACTTGTGTGTGTCTCCGTAGGTTCCTGGATGGCAAGCTGCTGGACATCAATAAGGAGTTCCAGCCGTACCTGGGCCAGGGCGGGCGCATCCTGGAGATCCGCTCGCCGGACATCGTGGCCAGCGTGAAGAAGGCGGCCCAGGCGGTGGGCTACACGGAGGGGGCGCTCCTGGCCCTCGCCATCATCATCATCCTCTGCTGCATCCCCGCCATCCTCATCGTCATGGTTACCTACAAACAGTGAGTGACAGCTCTTACAGAGAGCGGAGCATTTAGAGACACAGGCGCACGCACGCATGCACACACACACACACACACACACACACTCCTCACAGCAAAGCTTTCATAAACAGCAGTGGTGGGTGGGTTGAAATGTACTCTTGGGTGGAAAGAAAAAATACACACACACACACAGAAACACTCATGAGCGCACGCACATATGCACACACATACTCACATACACTACACATGAATGCACACTCACACACACACACGCACAAACACACACATATATACACACACACACACACACACACTTCCACTCTTGAAAATGCTCATCACTGTGCCGACACCTGATTTAGCCCTGCAGGGAGTGAGTTTTTGTGGGAGAGTGGCAGCTTTAGATGGATTGCTGTTTTCACTCGCCTGTCACAATATAAGCTCCCATTTACCTGCAGGCTGAAGGTGAACTGCAGTGCTATTTTCAGTGCTCAGAGACACATCACTTCGCAGGAAAATTGACAAAAAAGAAAGGGAAAAATGGAAGAAAAAAAGAGATGAAGACGGAACGTCGGAATATTGTCAAAGGGAGAGGCAGGAAGACAAAGGGAGAGGCAGGAAGACAAAGGGAGAGGCAGAGGGCAAAGGAGAGCATGAGAGGGAACAACAGATATCTATATGGAGAGGAAATATATTAGCATAGAAAAGCCATAGAGGTTACTGTGTGTGTGTGTGTGTGTGTGTGTGTGTGTGTGTGTGTGTGTGTGTGTGCGTGTGTGTGTGTCTGTGAAAAGGGGATGAGAGAGCGAGATAGTGAAGTGTGTGCCAGTGTGATTAACCAAGGAAACAAGAGCAGACAGAAAAGCAAATAGTGATGGACAATGGAGAGAGAGAGAGAATGAGAGTGAGATCTAGTGGGCATGTGCCAGGTATCAGGCACATCCTGTCTATGCGATTAGTCATGCCTAAGGAGCTCATCTGGCAGGATGTTCTGTGCGAAAGCAGATTAATTAGGCCTGTTTTCTTTTCTATTTTCCTCCACAGTCAGTCTGGCATGCCAAGCCTTCCCGACACACAAAGCCTGCCACAATGCAGTGCGTGGCTCTGCACTTGCCATTTAACCTAGAAAGGCAGCCGAATGTGCTAACGCTAATGCTAAATGCTAACGACCAGCCATGAACGGGAATGACTGGGCATTTTTATGGGATTATAATAGGTTGCTGGGGAACACTAGCCAGCTGCTAAGTGACTTTAAGCAGGTCCAGAACAGATATGGCCCAGACATGAATGACGCTCAATGTACACACACACACACACACACACTCACACACGTGCAGATTATGCCAGACACTTGCAATATATACAAATGTGTATGTGTGTGTGTGTGTGTGTGTGTTTGAGAATTCAGACAGCAACACACACACACATACACAAACAAAACTGACCAAAGTGATCCAGATTCTGTTGGAATGTCTTTTTTTACTCTGAAGAGGTCAGACAGAAAGAGGGACAGAAACAGCTATTGTGGCACCAGTGGTTATGATGATGATGATGATGATGATGATGATGATGATGATGATGATAATTACAGTGATGACATTGCATAGTCACTCACAGTGGCAATCAGAGAGCAGTGGGATGGGGGTGGGGTTGGCACGGGCCTGCGAAGCTCACAGGATGTGATGCAATGCAGTGTGACATCTTTCATTCCCACCTGCTCTCTGAATAATGGAAGCAGAACAGGAGAGGAGAGAGAGAGATGGAACTTCTGTTTGACTTTCACAACGCATGAATCAATCGACCTGCATGAAATAGGTGTGTGTGTGGAGAGAGAGAGAGAGAGAGAGAGAGAGAGATGAAAGGGAAAGAGAGAAAAGAGGAAGAGAAAGTTCTGTGTAGAGAGAGAGAGAGATAGAGAGAGAGATTCATGTAGACTGATATGAAGATGGCAGCTCAGAACATGATTAGCAGGATCTGTTGGAGAAGACTTGTATGAATTATTCTCTCTTGAGTTTTTTTTTTCTTCTCTTCAAAAGTTACTTTAAAATTCCTCAAACATTAAAATTGAATGCCATGTGTTTCAGGCAAAAGACAAAAGTGAGGCTCATATAAGTGAAGTCAGATATCTATGAATGTTTTACATGATTTTTTGTGCTAATAAGCTATGTCTCTGCTAACAAGCTAACCTCTACCCATCACCCCTCCCCCTCTTCTCCCCATCAACATTCTTGTCGCCTGTGGATCATCTCCCCGTCAGATTCAAAGAGTAAGTGATTCTTCTGTTCCTTTGATGAATGAGCCTCTCAGTGGGTTGGACAGTACTGTCCGTGCTAAACTGTGTTATTATCTCAGGCTGCCCTTTCACATAGTATAGGGATAAGGGCCAAAATGGAGACGTTAGCACGTTAGCACGTCAGCACCAAGCGAAGGCGCTGCACACTTGCAGACGGCCGAACTCTCTGTTATCAGTCTTCTTCTTGATCAGAGAGGACCGTCTGTCAGGAGTCGTCTCTTTCATCAGGTGCACAGGTAGTTGGTTGAGCTGGCGTGTAGATGTTGGTCTTAACTATTGAACTATTGAATCATCCTTTTTGAAAAGTCTGAGAAAGATGTTCATCTTGATAAGAACACTATTTTGTCTATGCTCAGGAAATTGGGAAATTCAAATTATTCAGGCTGTTTCAAGGGCGCCCAGCAGCTAATACATCTAGATTGTGTTTTGCCTCTTCGATTCTTGAATGTTCTTTTTGTTGATACCGTCTTGACCTTGTTGGCATCCCTTGGCAGGAGGCAGGCAGAGTGTGCCAAGACTGCCCGCATCCAGGCAGCGCTGCCACCCAAGTCTGCTGCACCCCCCCCTCCTCCTCCGACCACCACCACCACCAACCTCTACGAGGAGCTCGGAGACGGCGGCATGTGAGTAGTGTGTGTGTGTGTGTGTGTGTGTGTGTGTTTGTGCTTTAGAGCTGTTGTGTTTACCTAGCCTGTTTCTACATTACATCTACACAGAATAGTACAGCTTGCACAGCAGTTCAGCTTGATAGGAAAATCAAGTGTGGATCTTAAATGGTTGATGTTCTGCAATCTTCACGTATCTCAGGACCTGAGCTGAAATAGCTCTCCTGAAAGAGTGTGAAATGAATGGTTTAGTATTTACTCTCTGCAGGTCAGGGTTAATGGGGACGGTAATAGGTTACCTTGATTTCATGCCTCATAGGTAATTGGCTTTAGTTTTTTACCTGATGAGAAAGGTGCTCTCACATTGCCTATTTGTTTTTGCTAGAGGTCATTGTTGCTTTTGTTTATTTTTGGTTGTTGTTATGTTGTTTTGTTTTATTGCGGCATTTGGCTATTTCAAATGCAGGGCAGCGTTTCCTATAAATGCTGTTGAATTAAAGTGCTGGGCTAAAGACTATTCTTAATGTGCCAAGGGAAACTATAATGCTGCAACTCGCAACCTGATGGACCGCTTGCACACGCTTGTGACCTGATGTGATGTTGATTTAAGCCTGGTATACAAAGGCAAATGGAACAGCCCATTCCAAAGACGTGGACAAATATGTAGGATTTTCTACTACCTTTGATACGCACTGTGTTAAAATTGCCTGCAGCAGGTTTACCTAAGGAAAGTGTGTGTGTGTGCATACGTAAAGGAAAGTTTGTGTGTGTGTGTGTGTGTTTGTGTGCGTGTGTGCACGTTCATAGGGAAAGGATCAAATGGTGTTTCTTCTTTTTGATAATGTATGTATTAGCCCACACCCACAAGCAGTGTTTCTGATTCTAAGAGAAACATATGTTTGAATATATATTATTATAATATTATAATTCATCTTCCATTATTTATTTCCAGGTCAGTCATGAGTCATCTTACATTATTTATTACTCAAGCTCACCCACAGAAATGTATTCACTGTTACCAAAATATTTACCAATTCCTAAATAAGTAACAGACCAACCGCACACATGGGCCTTAAAAACAAACACCCCTCCGTTCTGTATTTGAAGTCAGTTCTGCATCCTTCAGTGTCCACACTTCATTCTTTGATGGGTGCCGTTAGCGCTGCTGTGTTTGTTTTCTTCACACGTCTATTTTCTCATCTGTTTCCCTGCTGCATTATTCATTCATTCTTTTCTCTTCTCTCTCCATCTCTATTTCTACATCTGTCTTTTCTTCTTGCCCCCCCCCCCCCCCCCCCCCCCACACACACACACACACACACACACACACACACCCTGTGTGCTGCTTGCTTCTTGACATTCATGGCTGCGCTAGGTTGCAGTAAGTACATTACCTGATATGTCCTTTCCCCTTCAGATGTTAAACCACCAGTAGCTGTGTGTGAGTAGCAAACATATAACAGCCCTGCTGTTCTAAATCAGAACAGAAGAACTAAATAAACAGACAAAATAATTGCAATTAGCATTAGCCCTATGGGTTGCCTGTGGCATAGCTTTATGCTGTATAGATGCAGCGATGCTAGGCTAGTTAACTAGCTTTACTGATGTCGTGTGTTTACAACTGTCTCAGTCCCTCTGCTAGCTAAGGCCTCACACTCATGTGTATTGACTAACCTGTGCAATCTGTCCCTTTCTCCATGCCCATACCTGGGTAAGTGTGTGCTACTTTTCATCAATTACACACAACTCACATCCCAGAGTCCCCAGAGCTCAAGTTGGGTGTTTTGGCCAAACATTTTTTTTCATACATTTTTTTATTGATACGTAATTGCTACCTAGTCATTGCTAAAAAACTCAATCAGGCCCTTCAACACTGCATGTCTCTTCTACTCTCATGCCAGTAAGCCTCCATGGCAGCTTTGTTTCTCTGTGCAGCACAAACTGAATTACTCAGCAGAAGCACAGTGAGCAGACTCATTCATTCTTAGGACAAATGAGGGGATATCAATTTTAAGGCACAGGCTGCTGTCTAAATCCCTTAGTGATCTACAGGGAAGCAAAAACAATATGGGACCTGACTGGCATGAGAATTTGTTAAGAGCACAAGTGTTACAAGAGAAGTTTCATATTCGGCTAAAATTCTAGCACGATTTTAGTTTGTCATTTGTTTACGATTTTTTTCCCCACCATTTATAATGTTCTTTTTTTTAATCTTCTGAAAAAGCCTAAAGGATTTTGGGATCATGCTATTCCTCCCCTTCCCTTTCCTCCTTTAATTCCATTTGTTTGTACATCATGCTTTCTTCATTCCATCTTCACTGTCCTTTTGTTCTCTCCTTCTCCTTCTCCTGTCTTCCATTCGTCCCCCTCTTCTCACGCCTGGCCTTCAGAAGGCCCAGGAAGTCTGTGATCGAGGAGGTCGATCGCCAGCGTCTCATCAGCTCGACGGCGGCGCGAGCCATCACGGCCCACAAGCAAAGCTTAGCCAACGGGGGTCTCCACTGCACCCTGCCGCGCTCGGAGAGCACCATCACCCTCCTGTCAGACCACCACCCGATCACCACGCCCAACCCGCTCTACGAGGAGGGCCCGCGCTCCGCGGCGGGCAGCCCGTCCGCCAGCGAGCAGCCCGACCTCCCGCTGTCGTCCCCACAGTCGCCCTCATTGGGCAGCCACCGCTTCTCCTGGTCTCGCTCGGCCCCCTGGGAGTCGGAAGAGGACGACGACGAAGAGCGTTCGGTGTTCCGCGGAAGCCGCGAGGAGCTGGATGCGGAGCTGGAGCTGCTGAGCGGGCGCAGCTCGGTGGCGAAGCTGTCGGTGCGCGAGCAGGCGCGCAACTTCGAGCTGCAGGCGGCGCTGGCCGAGCAGAACTGGAGCACTCTGGGACGGGAGTCGCGCTGCGCGACTCTGGACCTGGACGAGCTGCTGCTCTTCCCCACCATGCCACCACACAGCCCGTCGGCGTTGGTGGGCAAGGATGTGCCACCCTGCATTATCATCACAGGCGATGGCGAGGGTGGCACGCCGTCGCCTCTGCCCGTGCCCCGCGCCACTCCGCCCGTCCTGCGCAATTTCAACTCCAGCATCTCCAGCTACGTGACGGTGGAGCCGTGCGAGGTACTGGTGGAGATCATTCCGGATCCCCCAGAGGAGCCTCCACCGCCACCCCCACACTCCTCGTCCTCCTCCACCCCTGGCATCAAAGCTCCCCCACCCTCTCCGTCGTCCTGCACCACAGAGCTGGGCGTCACCCTCTCCCCTCCTCCCTCCCCCAACGCTCTCTCCCCTCCTCCCCTCCTCCGAAGCTCCACGCCTCCCCCAGTCTCCCCCACATCCCCACCCCCCTCCCCCCAGCTTCCCCCTTCCACGGGGTGACACTTCGCCCCATCTCACAGCGGGCTGTGCCTCCCCGTCCCCAACCCCAACCCCGACTCTAACACCCCCATCCCCTCCTGTTCAGCTTGAGAACGGCCAGGGGCCCAAGCGCGGAGGCCTGAAGGGGATCCTGAAGAACCTGGGTCAGAGCCAGAACCAGAATCCGAACCCGGAGGACAGACGCGCCAGACAGATTGCCAAGAGCACCAAGTTCCTGCTGTTTGGAGACACAGCAGCAGAGAGAACGGACAGCCCCGGCCCCAACGGGGAACCGCCACAGCCCGGCTCCAATGGAACCGCGGTTCCACAGTCACGCCGTGGCTCAGACTCTGAGAGTGGCCCAGATAGACTTTATCCTACTCTCTCCACTGCATTCTGACCTCGTCATCTTTCTCTTCTCTCTCTTTTATCTCTCTCTTTCTTTCTCTCTCTCTCTCGTCCCTCTCATCTTAGAAGCCTACTTCACTGTCATCTCTTTTTTGTTTGTGTCAACATTTCATACTCTCTCTAAACATATTTCTTTTGTCAAAAGTTTAATCCTTTTTTGTAAAGTTTATGGAACATGTTTGATGTATCCGATATGGTTTTCATGCCGTCTGTGGACTCCACCCATGTCAATGCGGGGCATAAGAGACTTTTAGGTGGAAGGGACAGATTTGAATGCTGTCTGTATATATATATATATATGTGTGTGTATTTGCTATGTGCAGAGGACTGCTGGGATGGTGATGCTTGTGATCTTGGTGACGGTGATGAATGTGATTCTCATATCCTCCAGCACTGTGAGCATGAGATAGACATATAAAAGATACAGCACACTGCATGGCTCTGTCCTTTCTTCTTCCCCTTGTGTTTTCACTGTCATGACTCACTTGTTCACTCACTCACTCATTCATTCATTCATTCTTCCACTAACTAACTGTTTTTATCACTTATTCACTCATTTACTTACACACTCACACACACACTCACTCGCTCGCTTACTCACCAAGGCATGAACTACCTGTCTATTCCTCACTCACTCATTCACTCATTACACACTCACATTCTCCCACTAATTACCTGTCTATCACTCTCACTCATTCACACACACACTCACTCTCTCACTCACTCACTCGCTTACTCACACACACACACACACACACACACACACACACACACACACACACACACACTCACTCATACTCACACACACAAACATACACTCACTCACTCACTCACTCATTCGCCCACTAACTACCTATCTATCACACACACTTAGACACACACACACATACACATTTACTCACTTTTTCCTCCCACTAACTACCTGTCTATCACTCACTCACTCACTCACTCACTTACACACATACTCACTCGCTCACTTGCTCACTCACTCACTTACTCACTAACTCACTAACTAACTATCTATCTTCATCACTCACCTAATGGTCTGGGACTGAGTGTCTCAAAAGCACCACAAAGAAGTAGTAGCCCAAGCAAGCTTTACAAACATCACCTGGTTTTCACACCATCTCTGAAACCACCCTTTATTTACAGTAAGAATGTTCTGGAAACCCTCCCAGATGTATGTGTGAGACAGAGAGTGTCCTTTGCAGACATGTTGAGGAAACACATAGAAGATCAGTCACAGAGAACAGGCATGACAAGGGCATGGGTCCACTGTCATTGGGGAACTGTCAATTGTGTGTGTATGTGTGTGTATGGCTGTGAGTGTGTGTGTGATAGACACAAAGAAAGTTCAACGCTGCTTTTTCATTGGTGTCGACGCCTTGCTTCAAATTGAATAGCTTTGGATGGATGGTTGATTTTTTGGTTCTGCACAAAAGATGGAGAGGAGAGCTAGTCAGAACACCAGTGAGGATGTTTACACCATGATGCAAAGGTTGCTTCTAACATCTGTCTGACTGGCCATATTATTAACATGAGGGAAGACGTTACAAAACATTCTCACCCACTCTCTAGCAACCGCACTTTGATTTGGGTGCTCTGTGAAACCCACTCAGTTACTTGACAAAGACGAGCTCACAGTAAAACTCTCTGTGAATGCGTGGCTAACGACCTTGCTAAGCTCTCCCCTCTGGCCACTGCTGTTTCACTGAGAGATGGGAGGGGAGTTTTTTTTCCTTCCTCGCAGTGTTAAGTGATCCCTCATCATTGAAAGTGAGTTCTTTATTTCCTTTCTGTCATTATGTAGTGCCTAGAGTAGGGGTCTCCAATTTTTCTTCCTCCGAGAGCTACTTTGGCATCACCATGGCCAAGAGCACGCCACTATTTTACATCGCATTACTGAAGGTACTGGAGATAGATGTTACATCCTTTGCCGTCTTACGCACTTACAGCGCAGTGCAAACACTCATCTGAAGTGTCATCTGAATTTGTGGGGCCTTTCTTTAGCCATAGTTCCAGCCAAATCTGGTGTGCAATACAAAAATCAGTTCTCATCAGAGAGCACTGGGATCATGGTGTCCCACACAGGGCAGGATGTTTGAAGTTGATTTCATAGAGACTTTAAGAGGTTGAATACCTTTTGTGACTATCTTATGGGATTTAATTGCATCTCCTTTGACCTTACTCTTAAGCAGGTGGCGAGCTACTGGTAGCTCCCGAGCAATGTGTTGGAGACCCCTGGCTTAGAGGCTATCCAGTTTGCCTTCAGCTTTTCTCTAGTTCAGTAAGGCTGTGCCATTGTTTCTTCTCCTCGACCGTCCTAGGGACTGGCTCCCATCTCAAGGCTGAGTGGAATGTATGAATGATGGGGTGTGTTGTTAGGTGTAAAGCTTTAGATTGTGCTTTGAGACGGGGTACGCTACGTAGGTCTGTCTCCAAGAAGATGAAGTGGCACATTCTGTCCCCTTTCTCTCCCTTTATGGTTTTTAAATGGAGTCGTAGCTGTAGTATTTATTTATTTATTTATTTGTGAGCGTGGGAGAGATTGAGGGCCGCAGCATTCCTCTGATCTTGACACAAAGTGATCTTTAATCAGCTCCCTCTATGCCTGGTGTTCTAGTGAATTGTTACAGTGCTTTAAAGCACTAGATTGTGTTTGTGTGCCTCCCGTGGGGAGGGGGGGGGGGGGGATAAAAGGGTAAATAAAAAGCTATAGAATAATCCATTGTCTTATCTGTCGTTCAGAGTGCCCATATATTAAAATGTGAATGGTTTTGTCTCCTTCTTCTCACCTCATCCCTCTTTCTCTCTCTCTCTCTCTTCTCTTTGGCAGGAGGCGTGGGGGATACGGCAGAGAGGTGCGTTATGACTGTTTTTCTTTCCTGCCTCTCTCTCTCTTTGTGTTTTTTTTTATTCTGTCCATCATTGCGCACTTAACGGCTTGAAATGTGTCTGTTTCTCATCTGTTATCTGTTGATAAGTGCCGAAGGGGCCGGCGAGGGGCGTGTGGGGGGGGGGTGGGATGGGGGATGGGGGGAGTCGGCTGCCTGGGATGTGGAGGTGATTGATGGGGGACACTTTTTCCCCCCTCCTCCAGAGTGCCTGACAGGAGAGATACCAGACGCTCTAAGTGCACCATGTTTTATATTTCTTATCTCCAGCTTCCCCACTGGGTGTGTTAGTATAAGTGATTTTTTAGCATTGGGCTGGTCATCTCGCTCTGTTTGATGAATATGAGTGAGGGAAAGTGGGGCTCAGCGGAGAAGAAAGAGATTGCTGACTCAGCAGCACTTGTTCTCAGTCTATCTGTATCTCTCTGTCTCGGCCCTTTGCTGTGCTGTCCGTCTGTCTCCACTCTATCCACTCCGCTTCTGCTCGTCTCTTTCTGTTTTGATTCTGTTCATCTCCACTTGTTCCAAAGGTTCCCCCATTTTCTTTGCCCTTAACTTCATTTCCTCTTTACCACGTTTATTGTCCCTCACTTCACTAACTTGTCCTCTCTCTCTCTCTCTCTGTCTGTCTGTCTGCATGTCTATCTATCTATCTATCTATCTATCTATCTATCTATCTATCTATCTATCTATCTGTCTGTCTGCGTGTCTATCTATCTATCTATCTATCTATCTATCTATCT
The DNA here is from genome assembly GCA_015244755.2 of Tenualosa ilisha. Taxonomy (NCBI): domain Eukaryota; kingdom Metazoa; phylum Chordata; class Actinopteri; order Clupeiformes; family Clupeidae; genus Tenualosa; species Tenualosa ilisha. The sequence continues at coordinate 15,535 of PYXC01002777.1, read as the reverse complement.
ATCTATCTATCTATCTATCTATCTGTCTGTCTGTCTGCGTGTCTGTCTATCTATCTATCTATCTATCTATCTATCTATCTATCTATCTATCTATCTATCTATCTTTTTCTGTCTCTTCTCATTTCCTCTGTGTCCTTTCTCCTAACAGCAGCAGCTGTTGAGACCCTCTCTGCTTAGACCTGAGGTAGAGCCTTCCTTCAGTCTCACCCTCTCACCTATCATGAGACGTTACACTCTTTGTCCTGCATTCCCAAACTAACGCACAGCACTCTATAGCTATTCTCTGGGTTTGGGTTGTTGGTAAACACAGTCCTGTTTTTGTTTTTGTTTTTGTTTGTGTGTTTGTTTGTTTGTTTGTTTTATATGAATGCTCAGGCTCTGTCGATGGAATCTGGTATTGACCCTGGGCAGGACTATTACTCACAAGACTACTATGGCTATGATCAAGGGTAAGAGATCAGGAAAAAACTATGTGTTATTTAAGTGGAAGTGTGTATACATCTGTGTGAATGTGTGTGTGTGTATGTGTGTGTGTGTGCGCACGCATCTGGTGAACGCGAGTGAACATGTTTCTGTGTGTGTGTGTGTGTGTTTGTGTTCGCATCTGGAGCATGTAGGTGTTCGTGTGTGTGTGTGTGTGTGTGTGTGTGTGTGTGTGTGGCTGTGTCACCACTGGCAGATCTGTCCTCCCCTCCTCATGCTTGGTGCATGGGAGCCCAGCTTGCTGAGTGAGAGACTCAATGAAGTTATTAACCGTAAGCCGCTTCAAAAGGATTTCAGCACTCTTCAAATCCTCCTCCAGGGGCCAGCCGCAAAAACTCCAGGAACTAATCAATTGGACTCAATTTACTACGTTTGCATATTAGTTACTCCCAGAACACGACACCCACTCTCTCTCTCTCTCTCTCTCTCTCTCTCTCTCTCTCTCTCTCTCTCTCTCTCTCTCTTTCTCTCTCTCACACACACACACACACACACACACACACCATCTCTCCGTCTCTCTTTCTGTCCTTTTCTCTGTGCTTTCATCCCTTGTTAATTTCTCATCTATTAGTGTTTATATGCCTTTCCTGGAATGAGCTGGGATGAATCCATTCAGTTACAGGCTGCTGGTGAATCCCAATGGAGAGAAATAAAAGAGGGGATCAGGGAGGAGAGAGAGAGAGAGAGAGAGAAGAGGGGATAGGACAGAGAAGTAGAGAAGGAGAAAGTGTGTTAGCGAACAGAAATAGAAGAATGTACGAGGGGATAAGAAGGAGTAAAGAAGAGAAAGAATGAAATGAAGGGAAAGACAAGAGGGAGAAAGGGAGGGAGAAAGTGAAAGTGAGTGAAAGAGGAAGAAAGAAAAGTGAGTGAAGAAGAAGAAGTAGAACAGTGTTGGGGGGGTCGGGATTAGTTTGCATGTGCCCAGGTTGTTGTTACAAGCACAGCCCATATGGTGTATTGACATTCTGGATGGCAAGGTTATGATAGAACAGATGCTAGCAGGATGTTGTGCGCTGAACTGTGTGTTTCTGTATGTGTGTGTGCGTGTGCATGCATGCATGCATGTAAGTGTATGTATGTGTGTGTGTGTACGTGAGCGTGTGCATTAATGTGAGTTTTTGCATGTGTGTGTGTGTGTGTTTGTGTTTGCTGCCCCCTAGAGAGATGGTCTGATGAAGAGCTTTGAAGCAGACTTAGCCTTACATTTGTCAGCCAGGTGGACTGATTAGACGTGGCTGTGAGAGGAGACTGTGTGTGTGTGTGTGTGTGTGTGTGTGTGTGCGCGCGCGTGTGTGTGCGTGCGTACATGCGTGTGTTGTATGCGTTGTGTGCGTGCACGTGCACGTGTGTGTGAGACACAGCTGTGAGGGGGGACGATGTCCAGGTCCAGAGTGTGGTCATCAGAGTGTGTGTGTATGTGTGTGTGTGAGTGTGTGTGTGCGCGTGTGTGTGTGTGCGTGCGTACATGCGTGTGTTGTATGCGTTGTGTGCGTGCACGTGCACGTGTGTGTGAGACACAGCTGTGAGGGGGGACGATGTCCAGGTCCAGAGTGTGGTCATCAGAGTGTGTGTGTATGTGTGTGTGTGAGTGTGTGTGTGCGCGTGTGTGTGTGTGCGTGCGTACATGCGTGTGTTGTATGCGTTGTGTGCGTGCACGTGCACGTGTGTGAGACGCAGCTGTGAGGGTCCACAGACCTCATATGAGGAACAACATCAATCTGTTTCTCTTCAATCATTTCACTTTTTTAGGCCCTCGGCACACAGCACTCTTATAGTCAGAAGGGATGAACATTGGCCAGTCTCTCTCTCTCTCTCTCTATCTCTCTCTCTTTCCTTTTTCTTTCTCTATCTATAGTATCCATCCATCTATCTATCTATCTATCTATCTGTCTTTTTTCTTTCTAGCTCTGTCCCTCTCTCTCCCTATCTCTCCTTTCCTCTCTGTCTCCCTTGTTCTTCTTCTCCAGTAGTAATTATTGCCCATGATCACCTCCAAGGTAATTATTCACATACCTCCTTAAATGATCCACATACCTCCTTAAAATGATCCACATACCTCCTTAAAATTATCCACATACCTCCTAAAGTGCCATGGAGCAGATACACGTTCTGCCCTCCACTGATGCATATGTGTGTTGGTCCCTTTATTCATTGGGAATGAGTGAGCCGTAAGTGGGTTAATCACAGAATAGTATGGATGTGCCTGTGTGTGTGTGTGTGTGTTTGTGTGTGTCTGTGTGTGTGTGTGTGTGTGTGTGCGTGTGTGTGTTTCTGCCTGCCACCCTACGTCTCCTCAGCTACACCGCCCCACACTGCCTTAATCCAGGATCAATCAGGCCCTCAGACAGTGTTGCTAAACACATACTTACACCCATGGATTTTCCTCCATTTCCCCTCCGTCTCATTGTAAATGCTAGGTGCTGTTATTTATTTGTATTTGTTCCTGAGAAGCTAAGTGGCTAATGTTGATGCTAAGAGGTGCTCTGTTAATGTGTGTTGTGGTATTTAGGGATGTTAGCTCACTATGGGTTCAGTCAGGGATCTGTAGACAGCGGCGCTAATCTACAGACCCTGCAGCTCTCGCGTTAGCGCTCACTAGCGGTGGCTTAGAAGCTCTTAATCCGCTTCTCACCCAGACGTGTAATCTCCTGGGGCAACAGGATAGGTTCTCAACGTACACTGATGATGCTGTGTTTGATCCGAGGTAGAGTAGGCCTACACGTCACACCTGATTGAAACACACACACACACACACACACACACACACACACACACACACGGTCTTATCACAAATACTGTTGTGACCCCCGGTGGCTCATGGAATTAGTCGTGAATTTCCTGTAGCCTGTAGCAGGAAGTTATCGCTGTTTTATTTTAATGATGCCTGTTTATTATCACGAGCTAAAGTTTGCAGAATAAATCATTCACTCATTTATAAGTGATAAGTGAAAATCATTCATACGTCAGTTGGAGTTACACCTCTAATCTCATAATTTGCTTTGCTTACAAACAAAATAAAGTCTTTATTCATTTATCATTGACATTCACACAGATTTCTTAAATTCTCTCTCTCTCTCTCTCTCTTCTCTCTCTATTTTCTCTCTCTCTTTTCTCTCCCTCTCTCTTTCTCTCTATCTCTCTCTCTCTCTCTCTCTCTCTCTCTCTCTGTCTGCTTCAGCTATGGCGTCCCTCAGTATGGTAGCCGCCGGAAGCTTCTTCCCCCTGGTGGCATGTATGATGAGTACGGCGAGGTCATCATGGAGGACGATGCCTACTACTACAGTCCACAGGGAGAGGTAGCACACCCACTGCATTGTTGTGTGTGTGTGTGTGTGTGTGTTTGTGAGTGTGTGTACGTATGTACGTAGTAAGTAAGTAAGTAAGTCCACGGGGAGAGGTAGCACACCCACAGCACTGTTCACATCAGGACACCATATGATGCCCACTTATATATATGTGTGTGTGTGTCATATGTGTGTGTCAATCAGTATTTGTGTGTGTCAGTCAGCGTGTGTAAGTATGTATGTATGTATGTATTTAAGTATGTATTTTTTATTTGTTAATTAGTCTTTTTTATTTGTTAATAAGCTAATTGATTTGGCTGAGGCTGGCCAGTTTCCAAACTATGGATGTGATGGGACATGTGCAAGTATAGTATTATTTGTCTTGTACCATTTCTTATGTGACCTCACCAGCGAATCCTCAAATGTTGTAATAATTCACATCACAGGCATTTTATTGGTGTTGGGGATGTGTCGAAAATGTCCACTTTCCAAGGAATTGCTCCACTTTTATTCAAAGCAACTGGCATTTGTTAAATATTCAAAAGTCCGGTCTCCCCAGAGCAATTTAGGGCTGAAGGCCTTGCCCCAGGGCAGAACAGAACCAGTCAGGAATCAAAGACACGGTTTTGAGGGAGCCACTGCAAAGTCACAACACAACCCCTCGCCCCCCACCCCCCCTTCACTGCCATAAGTTGCCCAGATAGACAAAGTCATGGATTTGAAGCGCTGTGTGTGTGTGTGTGTGTGTGTGTGTGTGCGTGTCACTAATGGGCAGGAAGGCATACGTTAGTGTAGTGTAGTCTGCATAAATGCATTGACATCTGGCCACTAAAGCGCTTATCGCTGTCAGACACAAACAGTCTTAGGATGTTTACTTAATAATTGTTGCCCTCTGAGAATGACATGAGTGTGTCACCCTGAGACTGAGGATGGTTTTAGAGGTGATAAAACTGCTTTGAATAGCATTCATTATTGAATGCTAGTTAGCGCCTCACTTCATTATTGATAGCAGGGGCCTTGTTTATGACAGGAGGCTATTTTCTGGGAGTTAAACAAACAGTTGACTTTTCACAAGTGGCTCAAACCTCAGATAAGCAGTAGTATTTGTGTTTGTCCTGTAAATCCATTATGTCTGAGATTCCAGATTAAATAGGTGGCGATTAATCAATGAAATAGTGCCTTTCCCAAGCTGCAGTTGAAGAATATGTAAATTATTGCATTTGAAACACATTTCTTCCAAAGCCTATTCTAATCAGGTATTGTAGCTTAGTTCATTCCAGCAATTATGACTATAAATCCTTTTTAATTAGACAGATACGTGTGCTCCATAGAGGCCCAGAGGGGCCGCTGACTCTGTGGGACTTGAGCCGTAGTTTATCTCTCTCTGCCGTGTGTACCTAACGGCTCTTAACTCCTGGCTGCCTGTTGCCTTTGGCTTGTGCTGTTTAATGCAGCCCACCAAACATGGCCAGGGACTCATTTATTTTATGCCCAGAACATTGCAGCCAACCAATTCAGCAGAATCTTATCCTGTCTAGTCTGATGACAAATGAAGTGTCATCTGCTGAAGAAATACACTCTTGGAGGTCCAGACACAAAACTGTGTGTGTGTGTGTGTGTGTGTGTGTGTTGGGTGTCTTCACCTTGCTGACAAGACAAAAGTTTACTTTCAAGTCTTCAAGAAGTTCCTACATAACCCTGAGGAGGCGGACAGTGTGTGAATAGTGAATGAGTTTACTGATGCACTGGACATTTCAGATGCATGCCATGACACCTTTGATCAGTTAAGTAAAGGCACTAGAATGATATTTAGGCCTGTTATTTAAACTGCTAAAAGGTACGCTAACCTGATCCATGTCTCAGAATCCAATTTTGGTAAAGGAAATGATGTCAATGCCACACACACACAGGGCCGGGGCAGAGGAAGAGGGAGAGGCAGAGGCAGAGGCCGTGGCCGTGGCGCTCCACCTGGGCGACGGGTGGCGTTCCAGGACATTCCACCCGAGGAAGAAGAGGAGGAGCCGGCGGCAGATGAGGTGGCCCCGGCAGAGGACGAGGGTGAGGCCGAAGCCTCCAGGGCGGCCAAGAGGCTGAAGTCGGTCATGAAGCTCAGCAAGCTGCTGGCCGCCGGTAAGAAGGTGGAGCCTCCCGCCCCTTCGCCTTGGAAGAAGGCCAAAGTCTTCGGCATGTTCGGCAAGGAGTACGCCAGGCTGACGGCGGCTCGCCGGCGCGGCAGCCAGGAGGGCCTGACGGGGGGACCCAGCGACGGCGCGGGCGCGCCAGGCTCTGTCCGCAGCCGCCTGGGCAAGGTGCTGAAGCGCATCAGCATCGGGACCAAACTGAAGGGCCGCCGCAAGTCCCAGAGCAGCGTGAGTCGAAGCGAGGAAGAGGAGGATGAGGAGAAGAAGACCCAGGTGTCCATCAGCGTGAGCGAGGCCGAGCCTAGCGGGAGCGGCTCTGAATTGGAGGCCCGCAAGAAGAAGGACAAGAAGAAGAAGAGGAGAGGATCAGACGAGGAGGACGAAGAGGAGGAGGATGAAGAGGCATCAGAACAGAGCAGCGTGGCTGATAAGGATTACCTCAAGGTGGACTTGGACCGAGACGATGCCCAGGAGAGCACGGTGGACTCGGAGTCCGAGCCGGAGGAGCCTGGGGACTCGGACCAGGAGAGCAAGTCCGAATCTGAGAAAGCATCCAGGTCTGAGAAAGCATCTGGCACAGAGAAAGAGTCCGAGTCTGGATCGGAGAAAGAGTCTGGATCGGAGAAAGAGTCAGGATCAGAGGCGGCATCGATTTCAGGGAAAGAATCGGGAACTGGAAAGGAATCAGACACGGAGAAAGAGTCTGGTTCTGAGGAAGAGTCCGGCACGGAGAAGGGCTCAGATGAGGGATCCGAGGAAGAGGATGAAGACGAGGAGAAGAGCACGGTGTCGGGGACGCCCTCAGGCAGCGGCGCTGCCAGCCGCTCAGGGAGCGCCCCGGGCACAGCAAGTGGCAGTGAGACAAAGAGTGGCAGTGCTGCAGGAAGTGCTAGCACAGCAGAGAGTGGCAGCGCTGAAGAAAGTGCTAGTGCAGCAGAGAGTGGTAGCGCTGCAGAGAGCGGTGAGGGCGGCTCCCAGGCTTCGTCCGCCCGCTCCTCCGTGAAGTCCAGCGCCTCGGCGGCGAGCGGCGGCGGCGGCAGCGGCAGCAAAGCGCCGTCGGGCAGCGAGGCCGAGAGCGGGACGGGCACGGCAGGCAGTTCCATGGGGAGCGCGTCCGAGGTGGAAGCGTCTGAGGCAGAAGCCTCCGAGGGCGAAGCCTCCGAGGCCGAAGCCACCGAGGACGAGGACCGGGTCTCCATCGCGAGCTCCGCCATCAGCGAGGGCAGCTCGACCACCCGGCGCTCTGGCAAGTCCGTCACTACCCGCGGCTCCCAGTGGGCCGTCGACGAGCAGAGCATTGTGGAGGACGAAGATGAGGAGGAGGAGCAGGAATATGAAGAGACAGAGGCAGAGGAGAGTAAGGAATCCGCCAGCGAGCTCAGCGACAGTAGCGCGTCTCACAAAAGTGTGCATTCGCCTGGGGCGAGCCCGTACGCCACCGAAGCCAGCATGACGGAGGAGAGCTCAGTGGAGGGCTTTGGAGGACTGTCGCCCATCACAGAGGTGGACGAGGACGCCCTCTCCTCAGACAGGACTGAGGAGAACGAGGGTGACTCCACTGCTTTCTGATGGACAGAGAAGTCAGAGCTCAAAGGTTGGAAGTGGTTTGAAGTGGTTTGTAGTGGATTGGTCTGGTCTGACTTGACTCAAGCCTTGTTGTCACTTCAGCATAAATCAACCCATAGCTAGCGTTAGGAAGAGGAACGAGAAAATATCGCACAAGGGCAGAATAGTAAAGTGGCAGCTAACGCTAACAAATATGGGCAAGGAAATAGTAGGAATAGTAGCAGCTAACGCTAACAAATATGGGCAAGGAAATAGTAGGAATAGTAGCAGCTAACGCTAACAAATATGGGCAAGGAAATAGTAGGAATAGTAGCAGCTAACGCTAACAAATATGGGCAAGGAAATAGTAGGAATAGTAGCAGCTAACGCTAACAAATATGGGCAAGGAAATAGTAGGAATAGTAGCAGCTAATGCTAACAAATATGGGCAATGAAAGCAAAGTTTCAGTTTTGGTTCCCTGTGCCCCTTTCTCTTAGCGTTGTACTGCACTTCCTCCTTCCTTTTCCTACCCACCGCACTCGGTGAGCTCAAGCAACAGGGAAATGGGTTGATTTACACTAAACTTCCTTTCACAGTTTCTACAAAAGTGAAGTTGTCTTCTTGGTGTGGTCAGCTGTGTGGTCTATTTTACCCTATTTCCCTTCCAGCTGGGAAACTAGACTAGACTCTGTGCTAAAGTCTTTTCATTTCTTTGAGGCCGGAAACTAGACTAGACTCTGTGCTAAAGCCTTTTCATTTCTTTGAGGCTGGAAGATGTTCTTATTTTCAGGCTCCTCTTCATCTCTTGCTGTGACAGAGCTGATTACTGATGTTTTTTGTTTTGTTTTGTTGTGTTTTTTTCTCTTAGTTAATAGCAAAACCTTAAAGTGCCTACCATTCCTACCTGTGATCCCTTGCTGTGTGTGTGTGTTTGTGTGTGTGTGTGTGCGTGCGCGTGCGCATGTCTCTTACTTTCCTATGCACATTTTACATTGTACATGTTTACATGTACATTTTCAAAACTTGTCTTTGGTTTTATCCTCAAGTACACTGTACTCCTACTGATCGCCTGGACTTCCCTTTGAGTGCTCATCTCTACTTATGCATGTTCAGCATGTCCAGGTAAACTGTACTGTCATTGACAATCTATATATGGGGTTTGTTTGTGTGTGTGTGTGTGTATGTGTGTGTGTGTGTGTGTGTGTGTGTGTGTGTGTGTGTGCCTGCCTGCCTGTGCGTGTTTGTGTATATGTTCCCCTGTTTCAGCCTGGGCAGAAGAAGCGTGTGAAGCTGCTAGTTGGTGGGGAGACAGGCAGCTCCACAGGAGACGACAGCGGCCCTGACGTCCTACGCAACAGCAGAGTCCCCAATACCAACACCACCGTCACTGCCTCCTCCACCTCCACCTCCACCTCCACCTCCACCTCCAGCAGCAGTAGCAACCCACCAGTACCACCCCCACCCCCACCCCACACAGCAGCCTCAACGGCTCCATCTACCTCGCCCAGAACGGCTCCATCATCCGCACGCGCCGGCCCACCCACCCCCACGGCAACAACTTCAAGCTGGGTTCGGCCTCGCCCGGAGGCCGCCTGGCCAGGCGCTTCAAGAAGCTGGACAAGCTGGGCGTCACGCACGAGGAGCAGCTCCCACTCAACGGCTCCCACCCTGACGGGAGCGACCCCCCGCACGTGGGCCTTGTCATCCAGACGGTGGGCAACTGCAGCAGTGGGGTGGGGGTGGGGGTGGGGATGGGGGTGGGGGGTACGGCGGCGCTCGCCTCGGACCGCGTGGTTGGTCTGGGTCTCAACGTCGGGCTCTCCAACAGCGTGCCAGGCTCTGGCCACAGCAGTATCAGCAGTGACCACAGAAGTGGCAATGGCGGCTCCAAGGCCAACAGCGTGGCCCATAAGGCGCTGGGGCACTCGGCGTCTGTGCCAATGCTTCAGAGGAACGGTAGGGGGCGCTGTGGGCTGGAGCGGGAGTCGTCGGTGGACGGAAGTGGAAGTGGAAGCGGAAGCGGAGGCGAGGACGGGAAGGGCCGCTCGAAAACACCCAGCGAGCACACACACTCGGAGGACGAGGAGGTGTGGATGGGACCGTGGAACAACCTGCACATACCAATGACCAAACTCTGATGAACACACACATCCATTCACACGCTCACACACACACTCTCAAACACACTTGCGCACACAGACACACACACACACACACAAAAAAACACACTCACACATACATGTACACACAAACACATATCCATACACACACACACACACACACAAACACACACTCACACATACACGTACACACAAACACATATCCATACACACAAACACACACACATGTACACACAAACATATCCATACACGCACACACACACAAACACACACTCGCACATACATACATGTACACACAAACACATATCCATACGCGCACACATGCACACATAAACACATATCCACACACACACACACACACACACACTCACACACACACAAGCGCTAGTCTGTCAAGGTTAAACAGACTGCCTCAAAGTGTCCGGACCTCAGAGTGGTAACACACTGACTTACTGACATGCACATTCACCTTTCTCCCAGAGCTGCAGGCTCCTTCTGAGGCTCTGCTTTCTGCTTCTTCTTCTCTGTTGGGCTTTTTTTTTGAACAGCTTGGTTTGACTCACTTTCATTTGTAGAGTTAAAGCAAAAGAAACCTAATCATGTCATGTTTTTAAGCCTCTGTGCTCTGTGCGCAGCTGACGCTACTGGTGCAAGTAACCACGGCATTAATATTCCACCACCGGTCCAGATCACTGAGATGAAGTGAACACGTGCAGATGAGTATGATGAATGTGCTTTCTGTGATGGTATTGGTAGTGAGTGCATCGAATGCCACAGTGCTTTTCATTTAGGTATAGTCATATAATTAATTGTGATGATGATAATGATGATAATGATGGTGATGATAATGATGGTGATGATAATGATGGTGGTGATGATGGTGATGATGATGATGATGATGATGATGATGATGGTGATGAAGATGATGATGATGGTGACAATGATGGTGGTATCTATAGGTATGCAGTGGTGTATCCTGCAAATCAATGCTTATTTGATTGAGGTGGTCAGTTTAGCTTGTTCACTTGTTGGCTGTTAAGAAATTGTAGCAGAGTTGCTGTTTTGTTATCATTATTAGATATTGTCTTCTGATTGTGTGAATGATTTCAAAGATGATTATATTCTGTTCTGGCATCTCTCATTGAAAGTAAATCACTATTGCTTTGAGCAGTCAGAGATTAATCCTGTATCTTTCAAATGATTGTGACTTATTTTTTAAAAAAAGAATCAGAAATTCCTCAGAAATGCAGTTTTATACAACTTAAAGACGATATACATCTATGCTTTTTTATGACGTCAGTGATTCAGATTAATTATCATATTTTATTTTATGCTGTTATGGATAAAATGAATAATTTTAACATTTTAATACTAGATTTTTTTTTCTTTTGTACTGATGAAAATATGAAAAAGAGTTTGGATATTTCGGTATTTCAGAGTATATAAAAATAATGTAATGCAAACATATTTGTCAATAAAATGGCATTGTGCTGATTTTTGTAACCCAAGTTTTTTCACAAGTTTGATTTGATTTTTTTTTTTTAAATGGCTTCAAAAGTGACACAAGCGCAATCCTTGTTGCCATGAATACGGTGATATGAGACATTAGTACCACAATCAGCTGCATGGTAGGCTGCTGTGGTAGAGGATGTGCTGTAATGCAACCACTGGCCTATAGGTGGCGCCTCTATCCTATTTACTGTCATGGAGAGAATATTTGGAAGCATTAGCACTCAAAGATGGTCTGAATGTTAGTAGACTGTTCTGTTATGTTTGTCAGTAACGAACCCATGAATCCCCTTAAGTCAGGACTGCACACAGATGCAAACTAATAAGTACAAAGCTACAGACACAAACTTGGGCCACTTTTTTATCCAACATGTCAACTCAAATAAGTTACTATACTGATCTCACACGCTAGTTTGGGAGTTGAAAGTGTGTCCATCTGTTGAGAGTTTACCAGAAGATGTAGAAGGAGTTTTTAGATCTGAGAAGAGGACATAAAACGAGGGATGCTTTTGTGTCATTTACAACTTCAGAAATGTACATTTGTAGACATGAGCAACCAGTCTGTCAGCCATGACTCAAGCATTTGATTTGTTCATTTGGTGTGTGTGTGGTGTGTGGTGTGTGGTCATATCCTCTGCACTAAGATTTTCCTACCAGCAGAGGGAGGCAAAGCCAGCTCTTTGATGAGGCTTAGTGAGTGAGTCAGGGTTAACTTAAACCACTGTTGCTCAACTCTGTCTGACTCATATTGACTGAATGTGTTTACGCAAATGTGTTTACTCAAATGTGTGTGTGTGTGTGTGTGTGCGTGCGTGCGCGCGCACCGTGTGTGTGTGTATGCGTGTGTGCGTGTGCGCGCGAGTGTGCATGTGTCCGTGCGTGTGTGTGTGTATGTGTGCATGTGTGTGTGTGATTGTGTTTGCAAGGTGGACAGCTAAATCCTCTGTAATCCTGCTCAGTGTGTGCAGGCACAGATGTGACTGGGCCTTCCAGTGAGTGGGGTATATGGTTCCATTGCTCTCCATGCCCTCTGTGTGCATATGTGTACAACACATGCACTGCTGCATAAACATGTGGCTATGCACCAGCAGTTTTGGGGACACAGAGGATCTAACACTATACATTATAGACCACAGTCTAATCAGCAAATGGCTGTGCCTGTTCACACACACACACACACACACACACACATGTGGATATTTTTTTATCTATGCATGTTTATACAGCTATTTTTGTATATAGGTACGTATTTTTGGTTTTGTATGTGTTGGAGCATATATATATATATGGAGCATATTTGTGTGTGTGTGTGTGTGTGTGTGTGTGTGCATGTGTGTGTGTGTTTGTTTGCGCATATCTGTGGCCCCCTGCAGCTGACTGACTGGCAGCCTTAAGTGTAGATGCTCTGATGATGGATAATTGTGTGGTTAAGTGCCTGTTTTCTCACCACAGAGTCGAAGTGGGTGATGAATGGAGCAGTTGTTTTTGGCTCATCACTCTCTTACCCAGGAAACGCACAAGACCTCTTCGGCTTTTCGTTCCTCCTCATCAAGCTCTCCGTCACAGTCGTTTATGTACTTTATTTAGCTGTATGATTTGAGAGGCATTCATATTTCCTCTCCTTTGACAGATAGTCATTTGGATGCTCACTAGGCCGATGACATGTGGGTCTCTCTCTCTCTCTCTCTCTCTCTCTCTCTCTCTTTCTCTCTCTGGCCTCAAATATGGCAGCTACAAAGATAAAACTGCTGACGAATGTGAAGACACAAGCTGTGAAGTTAACAGTGTAACTGTGCCGTGTTTTTCCCTGAGAGGCTGTGAGCTGTGTTACGGATGGGAGGCCGAGTGTGGTGTGTGATGCCACAGCTGGCTATTCTATGGCCTGTGCTTTTTAAAGGGGCTCTGGTCATATCTGCCCCATTAGAAGGCTTTAGCTGAGAATTTTGACCTGACCCACCGTGATCGCGCCAGCTTAACGACACGAGCGACTCTTAACGAGCTCAGGTCTCATTAAGTCGTGTTTTAATTGGGTGAGGGAGGGCTCAGGCCTCGGGTTATTGGTGCATTTACAGCTGGGGGAGTGTGCGTTTGTTTAGGGCCCGAGCCTGGCCTGGCCAGCGCGGCTTTTTCCACTCAGCTATCCAATTGGTTTATATCTGTTTATTTGTTCACTTGTTTATGTTTATCCTCTCCCAATAACACATGCACGTCATTGTCCGTTTATGCGCAGCTCTTGGGGATTTATTCAGTGGTTAGTCCTCTTCAACAGTGTCTCTGGATCCCTGGTGCAATCAGATGGGACTGAAGCTGAACCTCAAGTGTTCACTTCGAACAGGCTTTCATCAGATGGACTCCTGCCAAATTCCATCAGACCTCAATGGTCTGCTTGGCAAAGGAGCCACCTTCCTCCATCCCAGGATTCGCTTAAGATGTTGACGGCCATTTCTGCTTGAAAATAACATGACCTTTGCACTCCGAAAACAAAAGCTTAAGCCTGGCTGGGGTTGGCCACTTGGAGTTGAAATCCTCCGAATTTGCATTCACCTTGGCAGCCTCGTGCAGAGGCTCACATTTCTGTTAGTCTTGCAGAATGCGCCTTTGACTTGTTGTTTAGTAAGCTCTCGTCTTCCCACATGCTTCTCCAACTTCTGGGCCTTTCTAGAACATCTCAATGTGTTTGTTTTGACATTTACGTGGGTCCCACATCTACCATGTGTATTTTTGTGTGTCATTTGATGTCATTTTCAAGGCCATTTAAAACCCTTTTTTGGGTTCCTCCTAACTATATATTGTCAGTTGTGAGTGCTTTATAATTTCTGTTCTGAACATGGCTATTTTCGAGATGTACTAGTGCCCAAATTAAGTTTTAACCGACAGGCTGACTGAAACACTCACACACACACACTCTAACACACACACACATGCTCTCTCTCTCTCTCGCCCTCTCTCTCTCTCTCTCTCTCACACACACACACACACACACAAACGGGAGCACACACACAGAGGCACAGAGACACATATACACTCACATGCACACACATAAACACACACAGTCACACACATGCAGGCACACATACGTACGTACATAGACACACGACATGCATACACACACACTCCGTGAGTGTCATCCCGGCCAAACATTTTATTATTTTTTAAAATGTTGGGTGTGTTTAAGAAGAGATAGTTGACAGTCTGGCGGATTTTAATGAATGGTTTTGGATTTCACATATATTTACGGAGGTACAACACCCTGCCTGTCCCCGGGATAGCTCGCACACAGAGAATGAAATATGAGATTCGGTGTTGCTGTTTCGGCTGCTGCAAAGAAGCCCAGAAAATAAGCTGCATGTGTACGAATGATTTGTTTCTTAATTTGCCCTTTCTCACCGAGCCGTCAACATCGAGTCTGCTGCACTTTTCCGCGGGGCTATGATTAGCCGCATAGCTAACACAACTCAAGTTTATGCCCAGCGACGCTGTGCTGCGTAAAATGTAATGGTTCATTACCAGCGCAATCTGCAGTCCTGGTCCTCTAAATTGGGAGGTAGTATAGGGCTTGCAAGCATCCCAGAGGGAAATTTCAGGGTACCTGCTGGCATGTATTTATCTAAATTCAGATCCTTCAGTCCACAGATGCCCACGTGGAAGTTAGGTGTGCATGCAAGTATGCATGAACTTTATGCTTGTGCTTCTCTCTCTCGCTCTTTCTCTCTCTCTCTCTCTCTCTCCTCCTCTCTCTCTCTCTATCTCCTTCTCCCTGTCTCTCTCTCTCTCCCTCTCTGTCTCTTCTCCTCTCCTGTGTGGGTGTGGGTAGGTACATTCATGTATTATATTTTTGTGTGCACATTCATGCAGTGGTGTGTGGGTGTGTGTGGGTGTGTGTGTGTGCCAACTTCTGTGTGAGAGAGCTGGTGGGTGTGTGTGGCCCGTGTGTGTAAACTGGATAATGTCATCCCAGAGGGCTCCCTTGTTAAAATGCAGTTAAGGAGAACCGTCTGAGCAGCCAGTGGTTGGCACTGCTGCTTGAGAGGTAAACACACTGTTAAATAATTAGAGTGTGTGTGTGTGAGGGTGTGTGGGTGTGTGTGTGTGTGTGTGGATTGGTTTGTGCATGCTTACACGTGTCTGTGTCTGCTCACGTTAAGACGTGTGCCAGTATGTGTGTGTACAGTATGTGTTTGAGTGAGGGTGTGTGTGTGTGTGTGTGTGTGTGTGTTTGAGTGTGGGTGTGTGTACGTGGGTGTTTGTGTGTACAGTATGTGTTTACAGTATGTGTTTGAGTGTGGGTGTGTGTGTGTACACTATGCGTTTGTGTGTACAGTACAGTATGTGTTTGTGTATGAGTGTGTGTGTGTGTGTGTGTGTGTGTGGGTGCGCAGGAGGGTCTTCATGAGTGCCTGTGTCCTGTGCCCACTCACTTTATAGTAATAGCACAAGTTATGTTATTAG